>PVJL010009844.1:0-53825 GCA_004026885.1 Lyroderma lyra | reverse complement strand
TATGTTTACAAAACATTTAAGGGATAAATGATTTTAATTCAGAAGAGATACTCTTAGGTATTCCAAGAGAAAAGCATTCCCCATGTCATTTTACAAGACTAATAAATTTGACTTGATATCCATAGCTAACAAAGACAGCACAAAAATAAAAATTGCATTTCTATCTCATAAACAGAGATGGAAACATACTAAAGCAAATATCAGCAAGTAGACTCAGCTGTTCATAAAATATTACTAAATCTATCACAGAAATGAGGTTGATTTTAACATTAGAAAGAATAAAGTTCAGCACATTAAAAAAGTTAAAGACACTTGGATCATGCAAAGATGAAGGAAATCACCCATTCATGAAAAAAGTATTAACAAACTATGAACTGAATTAAACTTCCATCAATTGTTAAACCTACAAGAAACAGAGTACTTAGAGAAAAGAAGGTAACATTTGCTCTAATATCAATATACTGTACTATACGTTCTAGTCAGCTCAGTAAATCAAGAAAAATAAGTACAGGCTTGCCACAATTGGGAAGGATGGAATATAGTTTTCATTACTTTCATATGGTGATTATCTATGGCAAAAATATAAAATAAAATCTCCCAATAAACTTTCATAATATTAGGTTTCTGGATACAAAATCGATATATAAAAATAAGTTTCATTTTATTCAGTAGCAATAAAATCATATAAGTACTTTATAGGGGAAAAGCATTGAAGCTTTGGTCATTCCAGCTAATTAAAACTGTTATATCCTCCTAGAGTTTGAAAAACTACTTTTTAAAAATCACCATAGCAGGGATATTAGGTACCATTTCTGACTTCTACCTCTTTGCTTCAATTTATTGCTGATGAATGATGTGGTGATTGAAATGTTCTTGTGGTGCTACCTCTGCAGAATACCTTTTAAAAAATTCTATTCAAAATAGCAATTCCAATAGTGGTTTTGCATAACAAGTTTTCTGCCTGAAACATTGTTTTATTTTCATTTATTAACAAGTTATTTACTCTTGAGATAAAAGGATTTCTTACTATATTTCATTATGAAACAACCTACCAAAGGCCCATTAATTTAATTAAACTTCTTAGCGTGGCCAAAGTCTTTTTGAGGTGTACAGCAAACAACTTACACTATGTGATTTGTTTCAGTACTAATTTCTTCAGATTTTTAAAGATATATTTGCTGATAAAATGTTAGTCTGTCACCATATATATAGCTGCCTATGTTATTATTTTCACAGGAAGAATTCGTTTCCCAAAGTGGCATTCTGCTTCTTTGCTATTAAGGAAGAAACTTAAAAGAATATTTTAATATTGGTCATTATGTTTAGTGGAATTGCTTAAGTACTAATTGAGCATTAAATTACTTCAAACATCAGTTAAAATTATAGAAACTTTTTCTTCATTTTCTGAATGCTGGGCATAAATATCATTTTAATGAAGATGATTTCATACTCTGCTAACATCTCAAGGCACCATACAACTCAAGTTGATGTTCATTGTTAATTATGTAGTTGTAATTAAGTATTTTAAATAGTCTTCACTGGAAATTTTATAACTTCAATATTTTCAAGTGTTTTTATTTTCACTGGCTGCTTGATGGATCATTATTATTTTTATCTCATATTTTGATTGCCACAGAGTTCATACCTCATGGAAGTATAATGAGAACTCTGACATTTTATTTCATCTTTATTTGTTCTTAAAAGATTAGCTTTATCCTCAATCAGTTCATTGTTTGAACCTATTTTTATAAACTTTTTGTTCATTTTATGCAGTTAGTGGTCTTCCAATTAGGTATTATGATCAGTAAATCTGTTTAACTGTGTATATGAAAACAGTTAAAAATCTCAATCCCCTAAAAGCAAATTAATACATTTGATTAGCACTCTGGGGAGCTTCATTTTTCCCTTGACATACATGGGCATCATATATGACGTGAGACCAACATGAGATCACCTGATAGAGAGAATTCATGAGGATGCCAATCTATTTACTATATATTGATGAATACATAATTATTTATATATTAAAACAGTGAATAAATAAATGCCAATATTTTTCCCTCGTCTCAAAATATTATCTCATAAACCTTATTTGAGATAACAGTATTCTAAAGCATTTTTAGGATTGCCTCTATGCTCCCATTGAATTTTTAAATATCTGTACAATAGATTTTATCATATTGTCACCAGTTTTTCCTTTCCTCCTACATTGGAAGTTATAAGACCTGTAGGATGACACATTCCTTCTTACTGTATCTCCGGTTTCTAGCTGTGTGACAGCAGTATAACAAGTGCTCAGTAATGTAGTTGAGGTGAACAACCAACCACTGAATAATGGGACTAGCTAACATATGAGACCGTGTACATGCACATGTAACCCATGACTACATCCAGCAGCAGCTATACTTTGGACTTAAAGATTCAAACAAAAACATGTCTGCTTAAACAGTAAACTGTGAAAATTCCCAGGTTGTAGAAGTCATCTCAATAGAGCAAAGTGAGGCTGCATTGCACAACTCATGCAACAATCATTTGGATTGTGGAGGTAGATTGATTCTTAATGTGCTATCAAGCCTGTAGTCATAGAATATTAAAATCTATATGCTAGATCTGCTTTTTTAATGGGCTATCAGAAGGACCTCCCTCATTAGCATTAATTTGGGTGTATTCTGCATGCATTAGCAAAGCTGTTTATAGTTTGCATCCTGCTGAATGGCAATCATGGGGGATGCTATCAATTTTTTTGTTCAAAACCAGGGGCAAGGATGAGAGGCATGGGAATTATTACTGTGTAGTAAGTAAGTACCCTTCTTCCCACATCTTGAACATCTTGACCTACAAACTTTTCAAGCATGGCTACACATGACTGGAAAATTCATTTATTACTTAGAAATATTCATTAGCCATAAATAAAATTTGACACAATATTATGCAGCTCAGCAAAAACAAATATTTGCTTTGAGGTCATACTGGCCAGATTTTGAAATTGTAGTTTTACAACAATGTGAGCTGGTGTTTTAACTCTTTCAGCCTGTTATTCATCTGAAAAATACAAGTGTCTGATACTTAATAGCCACTAATACAAATGTTCCTTTTTTGTCTTTCAAGAACTCTTCATAGACACTGGAGGTGAAGATATATATATCTTTACTACTCAGCCATTCATTTTTCTCTTCTACTAACTTGGTGACAAAGGCATGATTGTTACTGTGGTTGTTGCCTTCTCATGCAGATAGACACATTTCTGGAGAGATAATCACGTGGCACTCTGGATGGCGGTTCTGTGTGCCTGAGGGAGCTTATTTTCTTTATGCTCCAAGTATTATAGGAAAAATGTAGCTTGTTAATGTAAAATTTGGAGGTATGTTGTTACATCTTTAGTAAATAGAAAATGTCATTTATAGAGTTAGAGGCAAAGTTCAATTAAAGAAAATATATCTGTCTATTAGACCAAAAGTTAAGAATATAGACAGTTTTGAGCAAAAACACTTCCATCTGTAAAAAAGAGATTAAATCCGTTTTGGTGGAGGTAGTTGATCTTAAAATTATCTAGAAATATTTAACATATAGCACTAATAAATTACTAAGATGTACATATTTTTGATGTGTTACTTTGGACTAGAATGAAATTCCTAATTTGTAGGTTAATAATGATTAAATACTGGCAAATACATGGTTCAACCTAACATGCCATATTTATGGTGAATACGTAATCTTTCATGGGAAAAGAGTTTGAATTCTATGGGAATTTCTAAAAATAATAACTCTCGAACATAATTCCCTGTTCTTTAAAGTGTGGATTATATTCCATAAATTGATAGTTCAGAATAATGAGTTGTATTTTCTTTTGTGGATGACATGTTGTCAAAAATATTTTATGTTTTTTATAAACTTCATTTTTTAGAATAACTATAAACATATAACTTATCTTCCAAATAGAAGAGCAAATGGGAGCGCTATTAGTTGCCAAGATGAATTTAAAATTGTAAACTGGAACTGTTAGGAGTAATACAGGTCCATAATAATCCTTTTTATCAGTAACTCACGTGCCTATCTATACAGTGTTTTGTTCATAAAATAACTGAACAAGATGGATTGATTCTAATTTTACCAACAATGTATCTAGCAGAAAAAAGTTGTAACTCACCCAAGCTCCAGTGGTTTGATCTGAGTGCCATTTATCTTTCCTATAGAATAGATAGAGTTTTCCTTCATCTAGAGCTTTATTTTTCATATCTGCTGTGTATGATTACAGCCTCCTTGAAGGTTCAACAACAAAAAAATGTGACTGACAGAACTTTAAAGAAGTATTAAAACTAGTGAATTATATTTTTCCTATGTTTCTTTAATCTCTCAAAATTATTAATTTATAATAAATGTATAATAATAAATTTTATTTTAAAATATCAGTGTAGACACAGTTAAATATAGTAGCAGCACTTATTATTATTATATCAATAAAATAGCAGCCATTTTTATATGTATCAGGGACTAAAAGCCAAAATATGCACATAGCAAATATAAAATATAAAGATATTTAATCAAGTGATTTTAGCAATTTAAATGCACAAAAAACATAATTGATATAATCTATGATGCATTGCTATACCACAGTGCTCTGGCTTTCCTTCTACCTACTCTTGCCACTTTGCAATAAGTCTCCTTTGCTGTTTTCTTTTTATTTGTTTAATTTTTAAGCATTGGATGGCCTCAAAAATCTTTCTTTTTTCCCCACACTAAGTCTCTGCATGATCTAATTCATTTTCATGGTTTAAATACCACCTAATGACAATTTCACTCTAGACTCATATATCCACTTGCCTGTTTGATATGTCCACTTGAAATTGACATCTTGAAATTATTAGATTCCAAACTGAGTTATTGCTATTCCATCCCCCATCCTCTACTGAAGCCTACTCCTCCTAAAGTCCCATCCTATTAATAGTCACTGCTTCCTTCCACTGCTCAGGCTGATAACCTTGGCATTGACCTTGATTCTTTCTTCTAAACTCTGAGTGAATCCAGTCTATTAGTAAATACTGTTTGCTCTATCTTCAAATTGTATCCAGAATGCTATACACAATAGCCAAAAGGTAGAAATGATGCATTGTCTGTTAACTGATGAATAAATACAATGAAATATTATTCTGCCATAAAAAGAAGCCAAGCAAAAATAAAGCCATATATTGTATTACTCCATTTACAACACATGTCCAGAATCCATAGAAAAAGAAAGCAGATTAGTGGTGCCAGGAGCTAGAGATGAGGAAAAAGCATGAGAAGTGACAGCTTATTGTGTACAGGGTATCCTTGTGGAGCACGAAAAATGTCTAGAAGTAAGGATAGGTGAAAGTACTAAATGCCACTGAATTATACATTTTAAAATGGTTAATTTTATGTTATGTGAATTATACCTCAATTAAAAAAAAACAGAAAAAATATATCCAGAATCAGGTAATTTCTCTTTATCTCCAACCTATCACCCTGATTCAAGATACTATCTTCCCTCCCCTAATATTATACCAATAACTTTCTGATTTCTCAGTAAAGGTGATACTGTAAAAAAAACCCAGTAAGAAAAGAAAAAAGAATCCAAAAAAATGAGAATAGTTTAATTGGTCTCTGGGACAACATCAAGAGTGCCAACATTCACATCATAGGGGTACTAGAAGGACAAGAGAGAGAACAAGAAATTAAAAATCTGTCAAAGGAATAATGATAGAAAACTTTCCTAATCTAGTGAAGGAAATAGATATACAAGCCCAGGTAGGAATACTTATACCCAAAAAAATAGAGTTTAACACAAAGGCTATAATAAGAGACAAAGAAGGACCCAGTAACCCCACTTTGGGGTATTTATGCAAAGAAATTCAAAATGCTACTTCTAGGGGACACTGCACCTGTATGATTACTGTTGCATTATTTACAATGGCCAAGATACGAAGGCAGCCTGGGTATCCATTGATGGATGAATGGATAAGGAGTAAATGGTACATATACAAGGGCTGTCTGGAAAGTATCCAGCATGTAATATGAAACATAGAGGCATTTATGGCTGGATTTTTTTTTGACAACCCTCATATACAAGGAATATTACTCGGCCATGGATGAGAATGAGTTCTTGTCATCTGGGGTGGCATAGATGGATCTGGAGGGTATTGAGCTAAGTGAAGTATGTCAGACAGAGAAAAACAGGTGCATTGTGATTTTGTTTATATGTGGAATCTAAAAAACAAAATATACAAGCAAACAAAACAGAAACAAACTCAAAGATAGAGAAAACATTTTGATGGTTACCAGATGGGAGGGTGGTTTGTGGGAGGGTAAAAAAGGTGAAGGGATTAAGAAGTACAAATTGGTTGTTACATAGCAGTCATGAGGATGTAGGAATATAGTAATAATATTGCAAAAACTATGTATGGTGTCAGATGGATACTATTAATATGTTTATTGGGGTGACCGATGGAAGGAGGATTGGGAAAAGGGTGAAAAACAGCAGGTACTAAAAAGTGTAAATTGGTAGTTACAAAATAGGCATGGGGATGTTAAGTAAAGCATAGAGAATACAGTCAATAATACAGTATTAACTATACATAGGGCAAAGTGGGTACCACATCTTAAATTATATAAATGTTTAATCACTATGCTGTACACCTGAAACTAATATATACTAATATTTAATGTCAAAATAAATAAATTTTTAAAATAATGAATCATTAAGAAACAAAATGTATATATGAGTATATAAGCTGTATAGATTGTATGTGTATTAAGATTAGCATTATATCAAAAAAAAACTACTGTTACAAGATTTTCTAAAAATTGAGTGTTCATTTGATGATACAACTCTGAGGCTGACTATGGTGGAGATTAGCATAGGAAAACTAATTTTAATTTAGAATACAATTGGACCCTACATAAACAGCATGTGTTCTGGACCTTTTGAAGTGGAAGAAAGGGTTTTGAATCTCAGATAAGAAATGACTCTCATTTTCAGCTTTTTAAATTACTGCACACATTTTATAAAGGACTGGTCATAGAAATCCAAATCATGTAAGCAAGACAGATGGCTGTGTCTTTGTTCACTGTAAATTTTGTTTAAAATGTGCAAAGGACACTGCTCTGAATACCATAAGCAGTGCACAGTTATCTCATGTGACTTTGAGACAGGGAGATTGACTGAATTGAAATGCACAAATGAACAGAAATCTCATTTGTTCCATATTTGTAAAATGCTATTTCATGAAACCCTATATTGGACTAGCCAATATGAAAACCTTGGGAGGTATGGTCCTCATTAAAAGCTTAAGGAAAAGGAAACAGTGAGTCCAGATCATCCACAAACAGCATAATTGAGAGTCCGGCTAGTAATGGGCTCCGGCTGAGGGTGCTTGTTTTTGACTCCTTCACTGCATTCTAGTGACCACACTTTAGCAGTGGGAATATAAATGTGCCACAGTGTTCCCAATAAAGCTAGTTATTAGCCTTCAGAGCACCATGACAAGTACAATAGATTTTGTTTTTCAATGAAACCATAGCTAAAGGGTTTCGACTTTAAGAAATAGGTTGCACATGTTCTCCAGTCAATATATTAAATGCTGCAGACATAATTATTCATTCAGCATTAGTTTATACTCATCCAAATGTAATTTTCTTTTCTGGACAGTTTAGGAGTGCCTTATAAAACTGGCAGTATAACATGTTCCCTGTTATGTAATCCATATTCTGTATTTTTATAAGACATAAATATTTATTTAGAGTTAAGGGACTGAAGCAGAAAAGGTAACAAGGCAGATATAAAAATGTATCTACATTTCGTACCAATGCTTTGAGCAATATACCATTTGCAAATGCGGCAAAACTATATAAATTTCTATTTTTTTAGTCTTTCCCCCCATTCTTTCTTAGGGCCCAGTACTCACTCTCAATGTTGTGTTTAACAAAAGCTCTCTCCTCCCCTATGCTCCACTTGAGGCTTCATTCTCATCAGAGTTCAAAAGCTAAACAAAGTTGACTGTCACAATGTGAATTGAACATGCTCAAAGACTGAAGAATTATAAAAAGAAGTTTGGGTTGCAGACTTCCTTTGGTTGGAATAACTTTAACAAATGTTTATGGCAACTGACATATTTGCCACGGCAATATTTTGCTCAAAATTTATATAATATTTTGCCCACTTTATAGTAAAGCTTAAAATGCCCAACTGAGAATAAAGCCTTGGTGGAGATTCCCCTAACATAGGATGGCAAATAGGAATAATCTCTTATATCAAATATAATCCACTGATAGGTGATGGCATTCTCATTCTGGTATGCCAATTTCTGAGATTTTTGGAGTTCAATCTAAACTCAGGAGGGGAGACAGTCTTAATTCATTGGTAATGTCTGCCAAGAACAGAAGACAGGAATAGCCTTCCAGTTCTAATATTGGAAGCCTAATAAAGTCCATGATTAATTACAT
Source organism: Lyroderma lyra (assembly GCA_004026885.1). Taxonomy (NCBI): domain Eukaryota; kingdom Metazoa; phylum Chordata; class Mammalia; order Chiroptera; family Megadermatidae; genus Lyroderma; species Lyroderma lyra. The sequence goes on along the minus strand of PVJL010009844.1, from coordinate 45,365 downwards.
TTATGCCTACTGTCCCCTGTCTGAAGGGTCACAGTTCAAGAAAATGAGTGCTTTTCTTCCAATTTCTTCTACTGGGGAATAAATTGATTTCAAGGACATCTTCTCAGATAGATAAAAGTTAAATAAAAACACATCCAAACAATGTTTTGAAATAGTAGTTATAATTATTTTGTTCAATCCAATTGTAACTGAAGTTACTTAGAGTTCAAGTCTATAATATCATACTACAGATATCAAGGTCATACTTTTTAGTTAATACTCTTGCATGTCAGTCATGCTTTTAGTGAGATTTTTAATCTCCAGGCAAATATTAGTCAGGACTTTATGGGAAAAAATAAATTCTAATCAAATCTTGTTCAAATTTTACAGTCTGTTTTCTTCCTTCATTTATCTATAAGGGCTAAATTTTGATAGGAAGAAATTGACTTCTCCATGAGAATGTAAGTCTGTTGGACAGAGATAGCATCTACTTTTCTTCCCCAAACAGAATAATTCTTAGTGCTCAATAAGCGTTAAATCATGAAAAATAATAACCGCTCATAAAGCCTGAGAGAAAAAAATGTTGCTGGATGCATGTTTATTTATTGATTCAATTCTAAGCAGTACTTTCCTGTTAAATGCTTTATAAACTTGACTTCAGATTATACCAGCAAGACAAGAAAAATGAGAGAAAATTTAAAGAATTGTAGAAAGAAATGGAAAAATAGTCCATGAAAGTCAAAAATAAAAAACAGCTTTTGGTACAATTTCATGTGTATCCTAACACTGCACAGTGAATATGTTAGAAATTTGAAAAGAAAAGGACCCCTAGGGAGTTGAAACTCACTTACAGAACAGTGATGTAAAATGGCAGGCTCAATTCAACAGGAGACTTTTGGACAAAACAAATGAAATGATTACAACTAAGACCCTGAGGAGGATATATCAAAGTAATCAGGAGACAGTTCCCAGGAGATGAAACAACATGTAATGGCCATGGAAATGACAGGATCAATTCAAATCAGATGGGATCCAGAATCTCATAGAGGAGTGGTGAGGGTGCCACTCTGGGGCTAGGACAACTATCCTAAAGAGCATAGAAACTTATCCCATGATTTTCTTATAAAATATAGAATATTAGTTAAGTAATTCAATATATCTTAATCTATAACAAGTGTTTGGACAATCAAGTATGCCCCTTAACACAAACAACATATAAATATCCCTCACCCTAAGAAATGTGGTTTGGGACATGAAGAAAAACTGATAGAGATTATGACTGTTTATTTCTCCCCATGTTGTCCAATTTTGTCTTTAAAATGAGTATCTGGGAAAAAAGCAACAAAAAAACCAAATTGACTACAAATATATAATCTATATTTTTCTACTAGCTTATAGCCATGGATCTGGCCACTTCAAAACATTTTTTGTTTTTAATTTAAAAAAATTATGTAGAAAATCATTGAATTGTACACTTAAATAGGTGAATTTATGGTATATAAATTATACCTCATGAAAATTATTTAATTAATTGCAATTACAAAAATATGCATAAAACCTGTGCACGAGCAATTTCACTTCTGTGAATTTATCCTGCCAAAGTTTCAATCTAAAAAAATTATAGCATACTTATTATGTGCTAGTCACTATTTTACATGCTTCATTAATAATTTACTTAGCTTTATTTCTTTATGGGGATATAAAAATCCATTAATTTATTCATTTAACAAATACTTACTGTAAGCCTATTATGCACCAAGCAGTATGTTAGCACATTACAATGTACAGTCCTTGTAGAGACAGTCAAAAAACAAAGAACTTAATATTTCAAATACTGAAAGGAAAAAATGATTAGGATAGAGACCAATAGAAGGAAGCCTAATTTAAATTAGGAACTAATCAAGAAAGCTTTCTTTGAGGAGACATCATTTAATTTGAGAACTAAAAAACATGGTAACTAAAGTTTACCCAGATCAACATTAGTCATAGGGAGGATGTTTGATACTTTTAAATATAATTATAGTTTTACATATGTATATGTTATCATAAATTAGAAGGTTATAGTCTTCAGTGAGAGAAAGGAGTAAACAAAAGTGGAATTAGGTTGTGACAGGTAGGAAAAGGAAATGAGACTTTGAGGTATCATTTAAATGACCTTGTAAGAATGAAAACAACTCTCAAAACAACTGTTTATTGTATTTGAAAACTGTGTATGTACCATAGAACATTTAGAATAATTTCATCTAAATAAACAACATAACTAACATATGCTGTATACAAATAGTCCACAAAACAGAAAAGAGTGCATTTTTGGTTCAGATCTCAGGGGCATCATCTTTTCTACTCTAGTATTCACTCAGTACATTGCTTTATAAACAAAGGCAATGAATCCACCTCTTACCTGTAATCCCTTTGCTGTATCCTGATGGCTCAGATTTGTAATGTATTCTGCAAAAATGAAAGCATTGCAATAGCTCTTATTCTTCCAATAATTTTATAACAGAATTTCTCAAAAGATTCAGAGTAAATTACAGAAGGAAAACACTAATGCCAGTATATCCCATCTACCAGCAAAGTCCTGATGAAGAAAGCTATACTCTATGCAAATAGTGTGTTCGTAGATCCTTTTTTTATTATATATTTTTCTCTAGAATATATACTAAAGAATTTAAATGAGAATTCTCAAATTATTAATTTTGAAACACATAATGTATTATCACAAATGTTTTCTTGGGCTTTCCTGCAGTGTGGACTAAATTATATATAGAGATTTAAAGTGTGAACACCTCAATGACTTTAGTTTAAATTTTATGTGATAAATACCACTTCACATTTGATGTTTTGTTGACTTTAATTTTCCTCATATTACGTAACCATTAATTTTGTTGAGATTTAAAAACGCTCTGCATAACCAGATGTAGGATTATATACACAAAGCTGTACAATTTATTCATAATGATCCTGTCTAAATTATCATTTTTAATACTATGTTAGGTTACCATAAGATCACCATTAAAAGTCTTAAGTGAAGTGATGAAAGTATTATTCAAGTTGTTCAAAAGTCCCTGATACATTTTGATCAATTTTTGCTTCTCTCATACTCATATAATTCAATGCTGGGTGTGCAAATAGACCATTAAGGCACACCACTGTGTGAGAAATTTGATGATACTACCTCCTTCCAACCCCTGCAGTCCTCTTTTCTATAAATATGGACAATTGTTTGAATTTTTTTCTTTTAAGAAATCTTTTATAAGTGTCTATCATGTATAGCAGACACAGTGCTGGGTCTTGAACCACTTGATCACAACTTCAAATTCAGCCTCAATCTATTCTAGGGCAAATTTTCAAACATGTCAATAAAGATGTAAGGTGTTTATGCCCAAGACAATGCATCTATGCATCAGACCAAAAACTTTAAAAAATAATTCATCTATTATATCACTGCATCCCAATTCTACTTGTGAAATTAAGATTTATTTTTAAGTTATAACTCCCATGCAATTTTAATAAATAAATCACTTAGCTTTCCCTAAGATTTCACTTTGGAAACTTTCCTGCAATTCAATTTTCTATAGGAGTAAACATGGCTTTACTACTGTCAGCACCATTCTGGAAGTTTCCACCATAGCCAATGGTAGGTGTCACCATTAAGGCATTGCATTTCTCCACAATTCCTTTATTTCACCTATCTAGTCATGTGACTGGCTCTCCGACATTGATTCTGTTCCTCCTCCACATCCACATGCTATCGACCTCTTGAGACTTTTAATTACCTCATGCTTCATCTTCATTATAATATTTATGTATTAAATATCCTCATTTTTATTTATGTTAGTCTTCACATACTGCCTCACACTCTGTTTGACAGTATTCTATGCAGGTAATCTTTCCATCTTTCTATTCTTTCTCTGATAATCTTCATCAAGAAAAAAATTTTCCTTAGCTCTAAAAAGAAATACGTTTACCTCCTAATTTAATAACAGGGCTCTTCCTTTGTGCATAATTTTCTCTGAGATACGTATAAAAGCTTATGAGATATGGTCATAATAATACTTCGATAAGAATTTATAGCACTAATTAATAGAAACAAAGAAATTAAGAGCAAAGAAACTTTCCATCACCATACATGTGGCTCCCCCTCCTTCCTCTTCCACCCCAAACTCATACTGAGTGGTAAACACATAATGCCTCAAGTAGATGATGCACTGTAGAATTGTACACTTGGAACCTATGTAACTCTCCATAACCAATGTCACCCCAATACATCTAACAATAAAAAATATTTTTATAATAAAAATAAATTAAAAAAATAAATTAAATTTTAAAAAAAGAGTAAAGAAACTAAGCCCTTGTTAGGGGTTGAATCTCCCCCAAAAAAGAGACTTTGAAGTCCTAACTCCCAGCACCCTAGAATGTGACCTTGTTTAGATAGGATCATTGCAGATATTATTAGTTGAGGTCATACTGGAGCAGGATGGGCCTCTAATCTAACACAACTGGTGTCTTATGAGAAGACAACCATGTGAAGACACAGGGACATGCAGGAAGGACACCATATGACAAAAAAAAGGCCAAGATTCAAGTTATACACCTCCAAACTAATGAAAACCAGAGATTACCAGTAAACCACCAGAAGTTGCAAATAGACAAAGAAGGATCCTTCTGCAAGTTTCAGAGGGAGCACGACTTTGCAGAGAACGTAATTTCAGCCTTCTAGCCTCTAGAACTATAAGACAAAAATAGGTTATCACAAGGCCCATTATAGATGGACACACTGGTGAAAATCTAATAAAATGGAAAAGAGAGAAAGGATTTTAAAAAACAGAAAAAGGAAATACAAATATCAGTCAGTAAAAAATGGATTTTTTTCATAAAATAATGAAATACTATATATACCTTGATAATCAAATGAGAAGATCTAGATGTAACATTTAATATCCATTCCAGATTTGTAAAAATTCTAATATGTAGGATTTCCAAAACTTAATACAGGGTAACTAGGAGAAACATTTATACTTCTGTTGAAAAGTTAGAAGTCTTCCCATTAAGTCAACAATTCAAATGATATAAAAGAAATGAGGAAGGCATATTGTAAGGAAAGGACAAAACTGTTTTTATTTGCAGAGATTATTATATTCTACTTAAAAATCAAGACAACTGACAACTAACTAGCACTAAGAAGAAAGTGTAGCAAGATTATAAAATTAAGGCATAACCAATTAAAATGTAATAAAACAGAAAATATACCATTCATGAAGTAATACAATGTTTGGAAAATACACTTTAATAACCAAACTTAAACTTACATGAGATAGTTTATGGCTAATCATCTATTTAAATATAGTTGAAAATTATACATAAATTAATTATTATTTAATCTATCAAGATGATGGATGGAGAGATATCCTACTTTGAAAGTGTTATTTTTTTCTTCATAAATGTATAAATTCAGTGCAATCTCAACAAAGATTTTTTTTAAGAAATTGCCAACTGATATCATAAGTTATTAGAAACAGAAAGTAAGAAATGTTAAGGGGAAATTATGTGACAGGTGACAAAGAAAAATATATGAAACTAGAGAACTAAAAATGTTAATGCGGAATAAAAGAAAACAGTTCTATAGAACTGAATGTTCAGAAACAGACCTATGAAAATATGTATCAATGATTATCAAATAAAAATATTAATACTTCATGTTATTGGTAAAAATATAGACTACTCAATAAACTGTGATAGGGCAATTGAATATATAATGGAATTGTAAATCTATTAGAAAAATACCCCATTCTAAAACTAAAAATAGATTTGTGATAGATCAAAGAGGTAAATAAGGAAAAAAATCTTTTTTAATCTTTCTATTACCTTACATTAAGAAATACTTTCATAACACCACCAAAACTGAAAATGTTATAAAGGTAAAGATTTATATATTTGAATATACACAAAAAGAAAAATTTTTCATGACAAAAGAAAGCCTAACCAAACTTAAAAACCAATATATGATTAAGAAAATATAATTTTAATATATGGAGAAAAATCTATAATGATATCCTGCACATTTATAAGAAAAAAAATAACCTTATCAAAATGGTCAAAGAATATGAATACATAATTCATGAAAAAATAATTATAATCAACCAATAAACATCAATCCAGAAGGAAAATTAAGATAAATTAAAGCAGAAGAAAAACTCACAGAATTTTTCTATGTCATTGGTAAAACAATTTTTTATGTAGTGGAATTCTCAAACACATGGAAAAATTAATATGCTCATTCACCGTTGGTGAAGGTCTAAATTTATAAAGACTTTGGGGAGGGAATTAGACAATATCCATTAGAATATAAATATGTATTCCATAGGAAACAACAGTTTACTTTTCTTTATCAGATTCTGGGAAACAAATTTAAAAGAAGAATGTACGAGGGAGGTCCTTACAATATTACAGTGGAAACTAGTGAAATATCCATCAATTGGATCTTGTTAAATAAACCACCGACTAAATAAATGCTCTTTAATGTTAAAAAAATAAAATGAAGTAGGACTATAAGCACTGATGTGAAAAGTTCTTTAACACATTGCCAAGACAAGAAGGAACGAGCACAATAATACATTTTATATGAATTTTGTTTTAAGCGAGGATGTTTTTGTATAAACAGTTTTTATATGTAAGTCCACTAATAAAGGACTGGAAGAGTGAATGCCAAATTACTCACAAAATATTTCTTTGTTTTAGAGGTAAATATGAGTGGAGGGGGAAGAGATGAAAAAATATTTTCATCTTTGGCTCTGAAATTTAATTTATAAAAATTATTTGTATTAATTAGATATAAAATAACTTTAAAGTAGGGGTGTCTTATCCCTTGGCTTTCCTGGGACCACATTACAAGAACAGGGGTTGTCTTGGGCCACACATAAAATACACTAACATTAGCAATCACTGATGAGCTAAAAAAATTTTGCAAAAAACATCTCAGAATGTTTTTAAAAACTTTACAAATTTGTATTGAACCCCATTCAAAGCCATCCTGGGTCGCATGCTGCCCACAGGCTGTGGGTTGGACTGGCTTGCTTTAAAAGAAAGTGGTTACATGGGTATTTTGAAATTATTTTCTAACATGATGTTTTCTTAATACTTTAATTCACAAATTTAGTCTCTATCAGCTTAGAGTTTTTTAATCTGATCGAATTAATATAAAATAATTAAGAAGAAATTGCTTTATTAGTATGTGAACTTCTCTCATTTTTTAGTATAAAAAATGCGCACAAGACTATTTTAGAACCCAACAGTCCACTTCTTTATTTAATGCCAACTCCCAGCCCTGAACATGCATAAGCAACACAGGTATAAAGTAGTAAAAAATAAACCCTATGCAAAAGGAATTAAAAATTACAGATTTAGATGTTCTTTTAACACAGCATTTTATATCCCAAATATCTGGTGGCTTTTCAGGATCAGCTTTTCTGTATTTCTAAAAGCTGAAATACATTTAGCTTACCTGGATTTCACTTCAATCAGTTACACATGCCTAGAATCCTTCATTTTCCCATTGCAAAAATTTGCTGCTCAGTAATGAGCAACAGCTATGCACATGAAATTTAAAAAGTCATTAATTAAAGTTACGTAAATAGTGCAACTAATAAAAATAATGAAAAAAAGATTTTTTCTTAATCTGCTGGTAAAAATATTGAGTTTGATATACCAATTTTAAATGTTAGTGAAAGTGAATTTGAAGAGCTGATCAAAGTCAAACTGTGATTATTTAGCATATAAATAATCCAAAGGAGAATGTTCCATTTAAGAACATTTCTTAAACGTCATTGGAAATTGCTAAGAAATGGTCTTCTAGGAGTAATTCAGGGTTTCTTCAGTCACAGACAACAGGGATTCATATAGTCTGGGAATAAAGTTTATTTTTCCACACCTCCTTTGTTCTATGTTCTATCAAATAAATCAAAAAAAAAAAAAAAAAGCTCTAGTTACCCACCCCTCCCGTCTCTCATATCTTATCCTGACTAGCCCTATTTACCTTAAGTTCACAATATCTAATTTTATATTCTTTCTTCCTCTTTATGTCATGGTATGATTTGAATTGTGTACCCTAAAAATGATACCCTAAAAATTGAAATCTTAACCCCCAGAAACCTCAGAATGTGAGTTTATTTGAAAATAGGGTTTTTACATTTACATTTAACTTAAAATAAAGTCATTAGGATGAGTCCTAATCCAATATGACTGTCTCTAGACACTAACATAGGTGTCTCTATAAAAAGGAAAAATTTGGACACAGAGGCTCATACAGAGGAAAGAAGATGTGAAGACAGAGGGAAAAGATGGCCATATAATTAGAGTTTATCTAGAAGCCAAGAAAGGCCAAGGATTACCAACATATACCAAAAGCTGGAAGAGACAAGAAAGGATTCTCCACCGGAGCTATCGGAGAGAGACTGTGCATGCTGACACCTTGATTTTAAATTATAGCCTCCAGAACTAAGAGTCAAAACTTTTTTGTTTTAAGCCACCAGTTTTTGATATTTTTAGGTAGCTCTAGGACACTAATATGGCAATAATCATGAGAAGCTCCAGACTTTGTAGTCATACCTAAGATACCGTTTTGTGTTTTTCTTCAGCAACATTTAGTTGAAAAGGTGTAAGTCTAGATAGGCAAAGAATTAGATTTTACCAAGATTGTTTTCTTCTCCAAGTAACTATGACAGCAAGAGATACACAGGAGACCTGAAGCTATGTACAGGAGACATGAAGGTATGTGCAGGGGAGTGATTATGAGCATTAATTTCATGACTGTTAATGTCATCGAGGCCAGTAAGGGTTACTCTCCTCTAAGCATGATACAGTTCTCTAGTCCGATCTCTTTCTCTTTATTTCCTGGATAACTCACTTCTCTTAGCTCTTCAAACCTTGATCACCTCTTTCCTCATGTTCTTTTTGAGCTATAAACCTTGTTTTTGGCTTCATTGGAAAAAAAATTAAACAACCAGCATGAAATTCCATAGAAGACCGCCAGCACATATGCCCACCTACCAGGATCTGTATGTGTATGTATTCTCTGCCTTCTTGTTTCTCAAAATTAACTGTTTGCTTCTGCCTAAAGACAGCCCTTAAAAGGACACTAGATTCTATTTTTTATCACCTACTTAATGCTCCACTTATGGGTAACATTTTATCTCTCTCTACTTAATCAGTTTTACTAGTATATTAATTTGAAGTTTTTCCTATTTTAAAAACAAAACAAAAATAACAACAAAAAAAATGTTCTTAACTCCACTTCCCCTTGCCAATTACTGCACTATTTCTCTGCTCTCCTTTACAGCTATCTATACTTAACCGCCTAATTTCCTCTCCTTTCATTCTCTCCTAATTCCTCTCTAATTATCATGGGTTGAACTGTGTCCTTCTCCAAATTCACTTGTTGAAGTCTTAACTACTGGTATTTTACAATGCGACCTTATTTGGGGAAAAAAATTGTTGTTATAAATGTAATTAGCTAAGATGTGGTTATAGAATGAACCCCTAAATCAGTATTACAAGTGCCTTTATAAAAAGCATTTGAGCACAGACACACACACACATAGGGAGAATACCCTGTGAAGATGAAGGCAGAGATCTGGATGCTGCCAGAGAATACCAAAGATTGCTAGAAAACCTAGAGAAACCAGGAAAGAGGCATAGCATAGACTCCTCCTCATGGCCCCTGGCAACACCTTCATCTTGGACTTCCAGCCTCCAAAATTGTTAAGACAATCTATTTCTGTTGTTTAAGGACTCAGTTTGTGGTACTTTGTTATGGCAGCCCATCCAAACTAATACATCATTCAAGCATTTGATTTTACCATGTTGGTTCAATTGCTCTCACCCAGGTCCCTAATGATCTCCACATGGCCAAAGCCAAACTAAATTACCAGTCCATATTTTTGTTTGACTAGTCAGCAGCATTTTGACTACCTTCATGTAATCTCTTAGGCACCATACTTGCCAAACTCTCTCTTCCTTCTGGACAATTTGTTCTCTGATTCCATTACAGGGCTCTCTTTTCCTCCACCTCTTAAGGTAGGAAACCTTCAGGGCTGAATTTGTCATCATCTTTATTTACATGTACACCCGTGGTGATCTCCTCTAATGGCATTGTAAATACCATCTATCTGCTAATGACTCCCAAATTCACATCTGCATCCTAGAACCCCTCCCTGAAATTTATACTCTTACAACTAAAGTCTTACTATACTTCCATACTCGAATATTAATAGTTATCACCACCCTGATATGTCGAAAATTTAACCCTGATCTTCTTTCACGGTCCTCCTTCCACAGTTCTTTCCCTTTAGTTGATGATACTCTATCCTTTCTGTCACTTGGTTCAGGACAGTTGGAGACGTGTTCCACTTCTCTGTTCCTTTCACACACCCCATGGAAAATCTTCATGTAATCCAATAGTATCTATTTACAAAATATATCTAGATCAGACAACTTTTCGCAACCTTCCCATTACCACTATTATCCGAACTATCATCGTACTGTACTTTCCCTTGGTTACTGCTATAGTCTCCCACATGGTCTCAGCATATCTCTGTGGTCTATACACAACATTGCAGCCAGAGTGTTCTTTGGAAGCAAATTAGATCATGGCTCTCCTCTGCTCAAAACCCTTCTGTGGCACCTCATTCTCTCATAGAAAAAGCCCAAGTCCCAACAGTGCACGTTAGAGCACGTGTCTCACTGTTATTCTTCAAGAACACGCCTTGCTTCCATCTCCTTCCCTCCCTATTCTCCAATCACACAGGCATCCATGATGCTGCTCAAATAAGGTAGGAACTCAGTCACCTCAGGACCTTTGCACTGACTAATTACTTTCCTTACAGTGTCCTTTCTCTTGAAATATATTTGGCTATCTCTCTTAATTCTTTTACATGTCTTTGCCCAAATGTTCTTTCTCAGACAGGTTTATTCAGATCATATTTAAAATGGAAAGTTCTACCTCATCCCAGTGCACTTTAATCTTCTGACTTTGCTTTAATTTTTCTATAGCATACATTTCCTTCTAACACATTATATAATTTACTTATTTTTTATGTTTACTATTTCTTATCTCCCATATTCCCTGCTAGAATGTACACTCCAACAGGGCAAGGATATTTTTGTGTCCCAAGCACACACATATATTCATTAAATATTGAGTAGACTAAAACCCAGGCTATCTACCAAAGTCTCTTATTAATTCTAGTAATTTATTTCAAATTTTCTTTGATTTTTAATGTAAGAAACATTTCACCTATGAATACTGAACCATTTCTTCCCTTTCCAATTCTTATGTGCTTAATCAATAGTACGTGCCTTTATGCACTAAGAGATCCATTGAATGTGACACTACCAATCAATTAAGGATGCCAGTGTAGAGACATGTTTTTATATATTAAGAAGATGCTCACAATATGTAACTTAATAAAAAATTAAGTTATCAAGTAGTGCATAAAGTATAGCTACTAAATTTTTTGCAAAAAGAAAAAAATCACCTGTATATAAATATCCACAAACTCGCATGTGTGTACATATATCATATATAGCCCTTACTCAGAATAATACTCTATTTTTTTTTTTTTTTAATTTGCGGGGTGGTATGTGGGTAGTTCCCTGGCCGGGAATCGAACCCAGGCCACAGCACTGACAGCGCCAGCGACAAAGCCCTAAGCCACTACACCACCAGGGAACTCCCAGTATAATACTCTTAAAATCACTGTGAGGCATGTATTGTCAGTCATATTTTCTAGACAAAAATTTTAAATCCCAAGGTTATATAGCTAATATGTAAAAAGTAAGAATTAAAATCCTATTTATACCCTTCCAAAACTCCCTAAATTCTATAGCATTAAATGCTAGAATTTGAAATTGGTCATGAAATTTTTTTAATTTCCCAGTGCAAGATAAAAAAATGATTTCAATGTTTTGGTTTTCATTAACATAAGGTTCATTTTGCAATAATCCAATGGATTAATGTATATACTTCTTCTAATTTTTGGGTGAATACTCATTAATACAAGCCAGGAGATCTTTCCTGGAGTTAGATCTTAAGGAAAATCTAGCAATTAGAAATGTAAACTATTGTGTCTTTATTTCACAAGTTTTCTCAGTGACAGGGTTCACTGATGAACTTATGAAAGGTACTTGAAAGGATAAGGATACTTGTTAATTAGAACACCTTGATGAAAATTTATCATTTTTAGCAGTTTTCCACCAAAATCTGCTTTTCCATCCTTTTATAGTTAAAAAATATAGGTGAGTACAGCTTTCCTGAATTAAGACTGCATTTTCCAGCTTTTGTTGTAATTCAATGTGGCCACATCAGAATCTCTGGCTAATGGAATAGAATCTAAAGTGGGCTCTACGACTTCTGGGATGGGTCCTTAAAGGGAGTGAAGATGACTTTGTCTTTCCTCTTTCCTGTTTGATAGAGCCTGAATATATCCATTGTTCTTAGAGGTCATCTCAGACCAGGTACAAATTCTGGCTCCCTGATCCTGGATCACTTATATGGCCTCTTTGTGCTTCAGTTTCCTAGTTTATAAAAGTAAATAATAGAATTTATCTTCTGGAAATGCTGTGAGAACTAAATATAACATAGGAAAAAATTAGCAAGGTAGCTGGTCCTCAAAAACATCATTACTTTTATAGCCAGAAAGAGGTGGTAGAGGTAAATATGCTTTCCTATTCTTTATATCTTAAAAACAAAAATTTTATATTCTTATGATATAAATACTTAAAATGGAAGAATAAAAACTGGATTTCTCTATCTACACAAGACAAGTTAGGGACACTTATGCACGTAACCCCTGGAAGAGCAGACTCCTGGAAAAAAGCAGGCCCCCACAATACTTTCCGTAATCTCTCCGTAATCTCTAATGTGCATTTTTATGGTGGATTACCAACTCTATTCAAACTTACCCCATGGGCAGAAATTTCTTCTAAACCCAGATCCTCAACAAGCATAACAAATACATTTCCAGCTTGTATTCAGTTCAACTGTAATGAAGTTTCTTGTTTTGCTTTTTGTTTCGTTTTACAATATTGGAAGGTTTTAAAGTTCCTACTGTGTTGAGAAACATCATATACATACATACATACACACACACATACGTAAATACATATTTATAAACCATTGATGGCATCCAACTATTCGTTGGGTCGTGAATAATTTTACCAAGCAGTAGCCAATCTCCTAAAATGTATGCCTCGGTTATTTAATTTCTTGAATATAAATATTTCCAAACACAGAAATTATGTCAAATTCATAGTTTTTGAGATTTCTTTTAAAAAATAGAAAAATCCACATGTCAAATTATCAATGCTGTATTATATTTATTACATTAAAAATAAGACCTAAGCACTACCACATTTGCTATGTGCTATGTATTTTCTATTTCAAACACTGTAGTGAGAAATATTTCCCAGGGAGAATACATTCAGGCAGCATTATATCAGTTACACATAATTTGATTTATTCTTGAGCATGATATATTATGTCAATTTAGAAGTAATTGTTATGTACTCAAGACCATTTAAATGTTCTTGTTAAATAACAGGAAGTGAGTTTATTCACAACTTAATAAATTAAAGAATGTCTGTGCTTTTGAAAATGTCCTAAAGAGCTTAATCATCTCAAAGTCATGCATCAGGTAAAATTATAGTTAATAAAATTATTAGATAACATGTTTTCCCTGACTGTTAACAGATCTAATCATCTGCTGTTTGATCTGCCAATTTTACTCTGAGTTCTCTGTGTACTATGAAGTACAAAAGTGCACTAAACAGCAACTGTTCCCCATTTCCCCAAATGACTGCTTGACATAGGCTTTTACTGGCATTTAGAGTGAACCAAAGAAAAATGTATTTATATAGATATAGCTTGGAATCGCTTAGATACTTAAACGTATAAAGTGAAAGTTGTATCACATACTATTCCAAAGTGTAATAGTAATTTTTCAAGAAAAAGAAACAGTGACCCCAAAATACTTGCTTTAAAGTGTCTCAATATCATTTTATAAACATATGACAGAATAAACAATAACAGCAATTTGTATATTACTATGTGCCTGCCTTAGTAATAAAAAATTTATATAAATTAAATCATGTAATCATACTAACTCTAGGAAGTTTCTATTTATTTTTCTCATAACTAAGAAGTGGCAAAGCTGAAAATTTTTTCTAACAGTGAAATGTTTATTTTGGCTAGCACTGAATTCCCAGGAAGTTTCACATTAGCAGTCTAGGAAAAAAAGTTGGCAATTTGTTGTAGTTAATTTTATTTGTATGCCAGTTGGGGAGATAGGGTTTATTGTATTTCGGTTTAGATGCACAAGAGGATTGAAAATGATGTGGTCTTCTGAGAATTGGGCATTGGTAAAGGGGATAGAGACAGAGACAGATCATCTCATTTTCTCAGTATAAAATCATCTTTAGTTCCTTTTGTGATCCAAGTAATATAATTACTAAAAGTTTAGTCTTAAAAACACAGTAATTATGTGAGAATTATTTAAGTAAGGTGTAATTTCAAAAGTATACAATTTTAAGTTCAATTCTAAAATTCACTCTAACATAATATAGGATACAAATAATTTTAAATATTTAAATTATGAATATCTACAAATGTAAGATTATTAAAATATTATCCTATATCTCATTATTAATTTATAATAAGAATCATTATTGTCTTTTAAAGTTGTTCATATTTTTCTTTCATTAAATAAGATGCATTTTGATTTGAATGTATTCATTAAACACCACAATATTTCCATGGCATTCACATTACATGCAAAATCCAAAGAGAAAAATAAAGGCATATAATCAGAGAGAATGCTATAATAGAGGACTTGAAGGAAGTAATAAATATCAGCTTTATGTACTTTTCAATTATTTGCTGAAGAATTAAAAATAAGACCTTAGCACTACCGCAGCACACAAATCTGAAATTATTGAAAATAAAATATAAAGGACTCTCAGTGAGAATGTCAATGTACCATATTATTATACCTAGTCTAGTTGGTAAACAAGTCTGTGACAGCCACAAAATTATTTCTAGAAAATAAACTAGAAGATGTACTCTGAATTTTCAAAAACTTGGAAGACATCCATATAGAAACACTTTTTATAAGCTAATGGTTTACATTATTATTAAAAAAATGCATGCTAATTCTAGGAATTGAGAAAATGTGGCAAAATAGCAAGATAAAATTTTAAATATCCAAATTCCCTGACCAGATACATACTTTTAGCATTTTGGTGAAATGAAACATTACAAAATAGACACTATATATATATATATATTTACAACTTGATTATGCACTTACTTTTTAATCTTGAGCATTTCCTCAAGAAAATAGATTTACCTTAATATTTTTATTTTATCTCTGGAAATTCAGTTCTCTCAACATTCACATTAAAAGTTTTGCAATAATAATTTATATGTGCAATTTAAATAACTTGGAAGATAACAATTTTGTTATCCTCTAATCCTTAAAAAGTCCCCTCTAAAGTGACCAAACATGATAGTAATCATTCTCTCAAATGAAAAAAACATCATGTACTTAAAGTTACATCAAGATAACAAAATAAATCATCTGGAAATATAAATACCTTGAAATGACAGGTATAGTATAACAATATTTTAAAATCACAACTAAATTCTCTGAAAAATAAGGAAGCAATCTATCCTCCAAATCAAGAGGAAGCTTAAAAATAAACTGAGAAATACATAGGCTGGGGCTCTGAGAAATTAGAGTTGTAAACTATGATTGGTATAAAGTCAAGACACTTGGAAAAGCTACCTAACCATTGAGAGGATGGTCTTGGAATAAAATTCCACCAGGCCAGGATGGGTAGAAAGAAATTTGTTTGTCTTCACAGGGTTCTGGATAGAAAAAAATTAATGTCCTAAAATAAATACCACTTGTACGTTCTGAGAACTCTGAGTGAGAAATTAACACAAAAATCAGTTCCTTCAACAGAAATAAAAGGTTAATCTGTTATGTTGGAAAACATTTTCAAACAGACCTTGCTGCATTCCCATATACAAATTCCCATTTGTAAGGCTCCAAAAAAACTTCAACTCCATAATAATATATACACAAAGAAACAATGCAGCAGATAAGGTAATCTGGAGAAGCAATACAAAATTAGGCATCTGAGAACTTCAGTGACTGGAATTCTAATAAAAAGTTATAATAAAAATATAAAATAAGTAAAGGCATAAAAAGAAAGAGAAATTGTATTAGAAAACTAGTAACTTTTGAAAGAATAATGTAATTTTAAAATAAAATAGTCAATAAATTGTCACAAAAGGATACTATAGACAGCTGAAGAAGGAATTTTATCTATCGGAAGGTCAATCGGAGGATATTACAAAGAAAGGAGCAAAGGGAGATAAATAAATAATGCCAAAATCAGTTAGATGAGCATGAGAGAAATGATAATAAGCTCTACCTATTATTTACTTGGAGTTCTGAAAAGAAAGAGAAGAGCAGAGAGGCGGTATTCAAAGAGGTGATAACAAAAGATTTTCCAGATTTAATATGTGAACCTTCATATTCAAGAAGCACAGTTATTCCGGAGCATAATAATTAAAAATAAATCTCACCATAATGCATTGTGAAATTGCCAAATTTCAAAAACAATGAGATCTATTCACAAAGGAGAAAAACATTACCAATGTAGAAACAATTATGGTCAGCTTGTCATCAGCAAGAAGAAAAGCCAAAAGGCATTAGAATAATGTCTTCAAGTGTTGAAAAGGAAACAACTTGTCTTCTGAGATTCCAGAGTCAGCTAAGTTAACTATTTAAGAGAGAGGAAATATATAAGTGTTTTTATGAGAATTCTGAAAGCTATTACCGCCAATAATTTTTCCATAGAATTGTCTTCAGGAATAAAGAAACTGAACCCTAAAGCAATGATTGAGAAAACAAGAAAGAAGGATGAACAAGCACATTGTAAACTGAGGTTAAGTCCAAACAAGCATGGACAGTATAAAACAATTTTAAAATATTGAATGTATTTAGAGTTGTTAAGAGAATTTAAAAAATAGCAAGACTGGAAAAAAGTGAATGAATTTCAAGCTATGTAAGGTCTTGGGAAGTGGGGGTTAGGGATACTTTCAGAGGGGGTTAGGGATAGTTTCAGAGATAGTTTTATTGAGTGTGGATATGATAATTTTAAGAATTCAAGTAATAAAGGGGAAAATAAGACAAACACTTCAAAATATTATTCAGTGAAAGGGAAAACATCATTAAATTATTTGGAATAAAATGAACATAATTCCTAATTTTAAATGCTTTAGATAGTTTTAAAAGATTATACAATAATAACAATAAAAACTAAGTCTTATCTGGCCCTTACTATGTGCCAAGCACCTTTCTAAGCACAACACATATACTGTCTCATTTAATAGTCAATAATTAAAAATGATATGAACTATGTTAAACCATTAAATTAGAAATAAAATAAATGCACTTTTTTCTGGAAACAATACAATTTACTAAAATTATCTCAAAATAAAAATGGAAAATTTGAATAAATCCATAAATGTTAAACTCAATTTTGGAGGATGAGAATAGAAGAAGAGAATCTCATTGCAGCGTGACTGAAGACTCTACCTGTAGAAAAATAAGATAATTCTGCTTCCTACCCCTAATGAATTCCTGTTTAATAAACTGGGTACACACATGTCAAGCATGACTGAAAATTATAAATGTAAATACAGACTAATAACTAATTCATGGAACAGAAGGAGTAAGGGTTGCCTTGGGCCCTGAAGGTTGTGCTCTGAATTATCCATGGAATATCAGTTCACCCAGACCTCAGTTTGAATACTGCACTAGGACTGTGTCTTCCACAACCCGAAAGGCCTTGGGGAACAAAACTGTGATGCTTATTTCACAAGTATTTATATAGTGAAATAAATAGGGAGGAATTTCTTAACTTGAGCACACAGATATTCATCTTAAAATTCTCTATGCTTTTGTACATGCTTGATATACAAAATTTTAAATATAAAGAAACAACACAGATATGTACTGTGTGTGTAACAGAAAGAAGTATCTGCCACCAAAGTTACAGATACACCTTTTCATTTCTAAAAGTTCTGACACTCAAAATCAAAAACTTTTTAAAGTAAATAACATTGTAATACTTCTATTAATGAAGCAAATAAAAATGATGGTTAATTCTTAAACTTTTACTTAATCCATTAATTTTATTATTCTGCTATCAACAGTCACCTTAGAGTGCCCTTATTTAAATTCAAGAGTCTTCACTAGTTAATGTCTTAGATTCTATTTGAATTAAACCTCTACTGTTTTATGATTTGCAGTTCAAACCTTATAACTTCACCTTAGCTATACAAACATAGGATTCATTTCTTAAGTAAAAGGGTCTTGAATTAAATTAACACTACATTTTACCAAACAATTTAACCAGGTATATAAATTCCTTTTGTAAATATCTTACTAATTAAAAAAACACTATTGCTTCTTTATGAATTTTATAAAACATTTTTGGAAGATATTTGAATCAATGTTCTTGTCCTATTCTGAAAATTCAGCATGTCTTCAATCACAAATTTCGTGTTCTAACTGATATAGTCTCTATTAGGTCATTTTGTTTAACCTCAAACACTGTAAATTCTTTTGTACAGAGGGAAAAAAAGTACTTTCTTAAAGTGAACTAAAAACTGATTGGAAAAAATTGTTCTTTTGCCAAACTATATTGTTTCAGTGAGAGAGAAATCACACACAGAAAAATGTAGGGACTCCATGAAATTATTATGACAAGAAGAAATACCAAAACAATAGGATTAAAGAGTGTTGTCTTTCTTCAAGAATTATGTGAGCTCCAAAAGAACTTGACATTTTCATGTCCAAGCTGTGAAGTATTTTAAATGCGATATAGTTGACTACCATGTACATTTATAGCAAAATTAGAATGTATCCTTACTAAATAATCTAATGAACATTGAAGTTTTATTTATATTAATGAGCTATGTTGCTGACTTTCAATTGTTCATTCTTTCCACTTTCTCCACAAAAGTACAATATTCTAATGTTTAGTAAAGGTCACTATAAATTATAGCATGAAGTGAATGTAATTGAAAAAAAAGGTCACTTTATTTCCATCATAACCATATATCAGCAGAAAATGTTGCTGAAGAGGAATACTGGATGGTTTTAGTCTGTTGCTATAGGTGTACAGTGAAATAAACATATGTAAATAACGTATGAAATAAAATGAATGTGGAAGAACCCTGTTCTTATGTTACTAATCTCCCTGTAAAGACACCACAGGCACTCCCACAAGGGTGAGATGGACAGAGAGAGAGAAAGATTGATTGTTGGGGACAGATAGCTTAAGAAGCTTCCTCAGAATAGCTGACACTTAATGTTGACGGCTAAGGATAAGCCTGACTGGCTTACCCACCTGATAGTATCGAGGAGGAAGAAACTTTTCTCTACCCACAAGGTTCCTTTGACTGGTCTAACAATCAAGCAGATATGAGACAAATTAACAAGAGAAAATGACCAAGGTGAATTACATACATATATATGGGAACCCTGTATACAGGAGAGGTTCAGACAGAAAGGGACACAGAGGTATATAAGACATTCTCAGGAATGAGGTAAGGCATCTTGGGGCATCAAAAGGTAATTAGAGGGAGGGTACATGTCCTTGGGGCATCAAAAGGTAATTAGAGGGAGGGTACATGTCCTTGGGGAATCAAAAGATAATTAGAGGGAGGGTACATGTCCAGTAATTATTGTTGGCCTTGCCATACAGATAGCTAAAAAGTCATTTCTGGTGATAACTGTGACCATGGGCCAGGCAACGAAACGCCGGGCAATAGTAACAATCTTCATAGGGGCACTGCCGGGCGGCCTCACAAAGGGAGGAAAAGCAGCAGCCCCGACCGTGGGGAGCGGAAGACATACAGGTAAGGGGTTATGGTGGGCAAATGCGGATGAGAGTATAGTGGTTATGTCATTCTGAAACCCCACGGTAGGAAACAGGCATTTGATAGATACAAATATGTGAGAAAGCTATGGGTTAAATTATCAATTAAAAATATTAACTGGAGCCTTCCTAGAAAAGATAATGAATTTTCCTTCTTATAGCTGAATTCCAGTGAAAAAAAGAGCCATTAATCAATTAAGCCCCTCCCTCACTTGCTGAAAACAACTAACCTTGCTGAATTATAAATGTATACTTTTTAGCAACATCAAACATTTGCAAAGATAGTGAGGACAGGTCAATACAAAGGGAAAGGCAGTCCCATACCAGCCAGAGGAGCGCAGGAGCCCTGAAATTGATTTAGTACAAGATTTACTCACTCAGGTGAAGCTGGCTTCAGTTTTGGAGTCTTGTGAAATAAAACAGATGTCTGAGGTCAAGACCTGATCAAGTCATGCACCCCAAGAAGTGACCTGCCTAAGAAATGACCTCACACATAGTACAAGGCTGAAGCAAAAGGAAACCAGCAATCCAATATAACTTGAAGCATCATAGCTACATTGGTATATCCCCAGGGTTTGTTAAACAAGAAAAAATTAGAATATATGACAAAAATAATAGTTAACAGAAGGGAGCCCATACACATAAAATGTTTTAGAATTCTTATTTTTGGTGGAAGAAATTGTTAGGGTTTAGTTTACTTCAGACTTTGATTAGTTTTGTACACATTTTGTAGTTTCTGTGTATGAACTATATTACAATACTTCTGACATCAAATTTGTAGATTTTTTTTTCACACCAGCAATCAACTTTCCAACATTCTGAATACCAACTGGGTGTTCTACAATTTATTTCTGACACTAACTACTGGAGTTAAGGTAGATCCCACAAGTTAGAGACTCAAATCCATAAGACTGTCCCCTGCCACACACACACACACACACACACACACACACACACACACTCTCTCTCTCTCTCTCTCTCTCTCTCTCTCTCTCTCTTTAGATGCTAATCACAAGTCCCAGCTTCTGGTACTTTTGAGTGATCAGCTATGGGGTGCCCACGACCCCCTCCTCAGATTCAATACTTTGCCATAACAGCTCATAGAACTCAGGAAGACTCCTAACTTACTATTACTGGTTCATTATAAAGGCTACAACTCAGAAATGGAAGAGAGATATATAGGGCAAAATTTGGGTAAATTTCCACATCCTCTCCAGGTGTGTACCTCAATGTGATCACCAACCTGGAGGCTTTCCAAATCCCGTTGCTTAGGAAGATCCATTATGTAGATATAATTAAATTTATGTCATTGGCCATTGGTGATCAACTATATCTTCAGCCCTTCTCCCCTCGGAGAGCAGGGCTTGGTTGATTCCTTGGACAATCAGAAGAGCTATCTAGGGGTCCGCTGAGACTCATCTTATTAGCAAAAACTTAGGTACAGTTGAAAGGGGCTTATTATAAATACCAAAAGACACTCCTATCACTTAGAAAATTCCACGGTTTTATGAGCTCCTGTGACAGGAACAAGGGACCAAAGAGCAAATACAGATTTCTTATTATATCACAATATAACACTAAGACAACAGCTACACGTATTGAAAGAGTACACTAGAGATCTTGAGGGTTCTCAAGTCACACGAACTGAATTCGGATTCTGACCCAATCTCTTTCACTTCTCTGGCCCTCAGTTTATAAGAAAAAAAGAAACATCATTGTATTGAATTATAGTAAACTAGTAGTTGTAAGTGAGAAAGCAGTTCAATACATGTTACCTTTACTATTCATAACAAACAAAATGATGTTATAGCTATATCAATATATGAAGTATATTCTAGATCTAGATTATCAGAGAAATCAAAAGAATTGAGATCGCTCCATGATTCTATTATTGACTAAAGACAGTAAAAATGACACATTCTAAATTAACTATAAAAGGCAGAGCATATGTAGAAAAAAGTAAATCAATCTATAATGCCCTTGAATTTCAGAAAAATGAAGAAAAACAAAACAAAACACAACTGGGAACCCAGCCAATCATCTAAATATAGCATTTTTCATCTGCTGGTGAAATTACACTATAAAAGCGCAGTAAAGAAAGCAAGATTATGCATATTCATATAATGCTTCAGTGAAGATGATAAATGAAACACAGGCACAAAATCATTCACTGAATATGACATGATTACATTTATTTCCATAGTTACTCGACAACAGAGATTACTATGTAAAATTCTTACATGTCTTTTAGGAATAAAATGTCTAAATTTCTCAATGAAGATGAAAATGATATATATTTTAAAAACTTTCAAATAGTATATGATTTCAATGTGCTTCTCTTTTTTGTGTGTATGTTAAGTAAAAAAGCCAGAATAAACACAAAATCTTACAAGATGAGTAAAGTTATCATGATTCCCTGAAGATGTGAGAAACTTGGCTTCAGTACTGCTTAACAATAAAAAACAAATTATATTCTTTTATATTTTAAAGAATTTTTGAAGTAAAAATTAGATAATCTTTACCAGTTTTTTATTGCCTTTTTGAGTACTTCTTAAGCACAGAATTGCATTATTTTAAGGAACGTTCAAACTTCTTTTGTTCAAAAACATATTTTAATATACTACATCAAAGTGAAGGGGCTTTGATGATATAGTATAATAATAACTCATCAAAGTAACAGCTCTTATTATGCTGTATATTAAGTACATCATCAAAATTCTCATCTTTCTGATAGCGACGTGAAACAGCTCCTACCAGAAATGCTGTTTTAGTTAGATTAGACATTTTAGTTAGATGAGACATTCATTTTTGTACAGAAACGCCTGTTTGTGACTGGCAAAGCAAATTCAGGTGAATATATTTGACAAAAGTAAGTCAACATAAAAATGAAAGGGTAGTTAAATACATGTTTGTATATATTTTTAAACATAATGAAATAACTCATGAAAACGTAGAAAAAGTTAAAAGTACAGAAATCACGAAGAAAATAATAGTTGTCCATACCACTATTACCAGACATAAACACCAAAATATCTTAATATTCTTCAAGTTTTTTCTCTTAAGTTATTTTCTATAGTCTTCTATAAATATACATAAATAATTATATAGCTCTAAAGCACAAAAATAATTATATCACAAATATATTATATAAATATTCTATAAAATATATAAATCAGGAATGTCCACCCGCGGCCCAGGATGGCTTTGAATGCAAACGTTATGAGATTTTTTTGCGACCTTTTTTTCTTTTTTTTTGCGACCTTTTTTTCAGCTCATCAGCTATCATTAGTGTCAGTGTATTTTATGTGTGGCCCAAGACAATTCTTCCAATGTGACCCAGAGAAGCCAAAACGTTGGACACTGCTGATATAAATATTATATAATATAAATGTACATATAAATGTTAAAATAATTGAATTCATTTAAAATTACTGTTATCTAATTTTTTTTCACTTAAAGCTGGTAAGGGCTTTAAATAAATAAACATGCAACCTAAAACATTGTTTTCTTAACTGCATTAATTTAAATTTATTAATCCTCAATTGCAAGTCATTTAAACAATTATTTTTCACTTTTAATACAAACCAAAACATTCTTGCTAATATAAGTTCCTAAGAATAGTTCATATTATTTCCTTGGAATAAATTACCAGTTGTAAAATTGTTTGCATAAAGAGAGTGCATAAGAACATAAAGCTATTTTCAGAAATGACACTCAAATATACGTTTGTTATACTTCATGTTCTCTGGAAGCAGGTGCTAAAGATGAGTTTGAAGTACAAGATACTTATTAGGAAACAATATCTAAAAGAAACAGGGCAGCAGGATTGAACAGATGAGGTTGATCAGCAATGTAGATCCAACATTTATTTTTCTTTCCTTTTCTTAGTGCTTATTCATATCCTTTGCTCTTTTCCCTTTTGGTATATTCATCTTACTTCTTTTTAGGAGCTTATTATGTATCAAAGATACTAAACTTTTCTCACTGTATTTTACAAATAATCATCTAGGGCCCATTAATATTGTTAACAATATAATCAATTTTTAGGGAACATTAACATATCTTTAACATTGCTTTTATATGCTATCATTGATAAAATTCATCTTAATTTCAAACTTGCTATTGCTTATAAATGGAGTGTTATTGATTTTTGCATATTTTAACTTGCTATCTTACTGCTCTTTCTTACTGTTTTAAATAGTTTTTGAATAAATTTTATTGGTTTCTAAGTATGCAGGTTTAGCATCTGTAGCATAATTCCAACTATTCTTAAACCTCAATTATTTGATAGCATTCAATTCCAATAAGCTTGATGCCATAATGCAGTGGTTCTCAACCTTCCTAATGCCGCAACCCTTTAATACAATTACAAGGGGTCGCGACCCATAGGTTGAGAACCGCTGCCATAATGGAATGAGATGTTGGGGAGTTCTCATAGGAATGAACAAGTGTAATTTGCTTGCCTGAAGGTTGTGATTTTTTGTTGCTGGTGAGACTGTGGCAGATTGTGGTCTCCCAAAATAGCCAGAGCAAAACTTCTGGCTCCTCACGCTCTTCCAGAACTTTGTCATTTCTTCACCAAGAGGTGAGGGCAATGTCCCTTCCCTTTGTATAAAAGAGGGATGTTGTGACGGCCTTCAGAAATGCAATACTGGAGAAGTAGCCCCATCTTCCAAGGCTAGGTTTTTACATGGGTCTCCTCTCAGTAGGATTGCCCTTGGAGCTCCTGAGGAAACCCAGTCCACACAGAAAGTTCTAACTACAAGTTCTTCACCACTACATACTATTGTTATAAATTTTACTTCTTCACCAATCCAACTTCATTTGCTCACTTGAAGAATGTCATATCATTCTGCTTCACTCTTTTTTTTCCTCCTATCCCAAGAAATCCTCAAAGCCTTTTCCTTGTAGCCCCACCCACTGACATGAAACACAAACACCAACATCCATGTCTTGAGGCCCTACTAGCTCCAAGGAGCTACTGTTAAGTGCTTTACATATATTCCAAGTGAGCTTCAAAACAACTTTTTGAACTATGTTAGCTTCCAAATTAAAAAAAAAAAGTTCAATGGATTTTATGCCCAAACTTATGTAGTAAATAGTGAAGCTATTATTTGAATCCTGGTCTCTGTGGTTCTAAATGTGTGCTTATAATCAATCTACCATATTGATTTTCTTGAAGAATACTTTATGATCTGCATATCTCCTCCCTTGTCCATTTTCTTTTCAAAGCATTCATTTTTCTGAGTTATTTTCTTTTCCTTTTCTAAGAAATTAATGAGTGACTATTTCTAATACAGAATTGAAATGTTGAAAACCAAGAAAATTTGTTCCAAGGAATGAATTTAATGATGAATATCTGGGCACAAAGACAATCTATTTAGAAAGGAGTAACTTTAAATATACTTGAAATCATAATACAAAGTCCATTGTTTTAGTCTGGTTTCATGTAGGTCCAAGTAATAATAATGCTTCCCTCAAAGATGCATTTCCTCAAATTCCATTATAAACCAGGTGCCTGAGCCAAAAAATTCAAGATTGTGTCCAAGGCACCAAGAGAGAAGGGCAGCGGGTCAAACTGTAATAGACCAGAAAGAGCCTGAGAAATACCTAAGTGGACTTATTAATAAATTCAGTAGCCCAGCAAACCTATAAAGGACTTTCTGCATGAAGGAACATGGCAATATAGTTGGGGGAAAGGGAAAAAGAAGCTTTCATTATTACCCCACCACCACCAAGTATAGAAAGTGTTCTCAAAGAAAGTATTGTTTTCAATACAGAGTGTAGGCAGTTACCAAAAGCAAGTGAGACATTAACCTAAACTAATAAATCAGAACTGGGGACCAGGATCATAATGATGACAGCAAAGGAATAAAGGGTTTAGAACTTTTCATCTGAGTTTAAATCTTGAGCAATCTGAAATAATGAGGAGTCAAAGCACAAGGTCAGAGAGATAGGCTTTGTAATGAAAGATAAAGTATTATTGTTTCATTATTACAGTATTCTACTTCCTCTTGAACTATAATCTTATCTGCTTTTGATGCATAACACTGTATCAAACATAGTGGCTTAAAATAACACACATGTATTATTTCTCTTATTTTCTGGATTTATCCAAAGATTCTTATGGTCTTAAGGGACTAAGATGGTTTCACTCATTGGCTAGGATTATTGGGACAGCAAGGGCCTCTTTCCTTGATGTCTCCTATTCTCTTTGATCACATGGTGGGAGAAGGGTTCCCAGTTGCGAGAGAGAGTTAGTGACAAGGGGCCTTTGCTTGCATTCCATCTGTCAATGTTCCATTGGCCAAAGTAAGTCAGATTCAAATGGGATAAGCAGCAAAATCACATTGCAAAAAGTTATATAGGTAGGGATGAGAAACATTTGTAGTCATTTTGGAATCCAACAAAACATTCTAGAACAAAAGGCGACATTCACTTAGATTCAAAATATTTTTATATCCAGACAGTTAAGAAATAAGAAACATAAAGAACACATATTACATTTATTTCCTCAGTTTTATTGGGTTTTGCAAAAACCTTCTAACATCAGAACCAGGGTCACTACTAGAACATAAAGACCCCTAAAACCATAATCATCCAGCTCAGAATTTACATACATATTTACAAAAATCCCCAATACCCTGCAATATCAGAATGTCATCAGATGCTAGTATTAGATTGGAAATAATTTCAAATATTATACACACATTAGTGACACATAAGTTCAATAATGAACAAGAACCTCCTCCAGAATTGGGCTCAATGTATAGGTGGGTTTCTCAATTATTTTTCAAAATATACATGCTAATATTTTTAAAAATCCAAAAGTAATTATACAATGCTGCTAAAGATACAGACCATTATGGGATATTACTGTCTTAGTATTCACTCAGTCATTTTACTAAACATATTATGTAAAGTGATGATAATATGTAGATATCCAATATTGCTCTTTTCACTTTCATGGTAATTTGTTGTAATCGTGTGTCATTTGATGACTCAACAGTGCCTTGCACGTAACCAATTACCATCTCAACTACTAGATCATCTCTCCATTATTGGTCTAGTGGAGTAGATGTCACAGTTTTAGCACTTGTTTTAAATTTAAATGTTCTGTACTAAAGCCTTCTAGCATTCCATAAGAAAATTCAATTTGAATAATAGTAGCTTACAAATGCATTTTTTTCTGCATCACTAAAAGGTAAATAACATCATTTGATTTCAATTAAATAAAGTGACATAAAAATCTTTGTAAGCAAAAAATATAACAATAGAAAATACATTAGGATGGAAATTTATAGGCACAATATAACTTATGCTTTAAAATGCATTATAATGAGTTTCAGCTGTTGCAATCTCACTTCTTCAAATGCAAAACAAACTTTATTCACTAAATGACAGAAAGGAATCCTAAAAAATTACATTTATTTTACAATGGCTAACTCCAATATCCTTTCAATTATTATAGATAAGAGTTTGATTCAGATCAGGATTCAGACAATACACAGTAGACTCTCTGTTAACCTGAACTCAAGCAACTGAACTCAAAAACAATTTTTTGCCGGTTGCTTGAGATTTTGCCAGTTGCTTGAGAGTGCCAGTTGCTTGTGTTCCAGTTAATGGAGAGCTTACTATACAGTACGTGAGAAACCAATGCATGCTAGCCAGAGGGTACCATCACATGGGAATGAAGGGATTAGATCTCTAAACCACAGCCATTGATTAATTCAATTAAATATATTCTCCAAACATCACTGGCATTTTAAATAATTTTCCTTAGTTATTGCAACAAACAGAAAGTCAAGAAACAGTCAAGAAACAGTTACCATACTGAACTGGCCTGAACTTATTTAATCAGGGACTTTAGGGAGAGTTTATTTCTATCCTTCCCTCAGAATCCATGTCCTTATTTTAAAACCCTATGCAGTTCCAGGTCAGATGCCATATGGTCCTAGAGTCATCTACCCTGACAGGTTTCATCCTTCCTCTCATCATCATGAACTTGAGGACCTGAAAGCTCTCTACAAGACCAAGCTCTGGCTGGGGTTCTGAATCTCCTTTAAGGTTGCCAGTGATTTAACTTGCCCAAATGGATCTTGCAGGCATTTCTCCTCTGGATATATTGCTGGCCCCTTGGCTTCTCTGCTGAAAACTATGGACATGTTTCCCATAAAACTTCATTCTCACCTCTCCCTTCACACAAGGCTGGAAAAACTCCTTCTAATTTTAGTGAAAAATTTCCCCCTTTACATTTATGGTCAAAATAACATGGTCTACATTCCAATCTTCTCACATCTCTGAGGTTTAGGAAAATTTACAGAAGACTTCTGTATTTTATGTGTATCAAAACTCATTCAAAATACATGAAAGTCATATTATTTGCTTATATGAAATGAGTGGTGGATGGGAGTGGTAAAGGGAAAATACCTCAAAATGTTGAGGAGTTAAAACATATCATAATACCTCAAAATATTGTATCACACACACACCCCTAGCTTGTAGGGTTTTAATAAGATTTAGAAATAATGTTTTTAAATTTCCTGACATAGTCTAGAGTTGCTCTAGTTATTGTTGTTGTTGTTGTTGTTAGTATATGAACATGCAAAATTACTTAGATTTTTTTTTTATATGCTTGAACCAATTATTTGAGAGACACACCTGTGTGGGTGTGGGTGTGTGCGCGCACATGTGTGTGTGTGTGTGTGTGTGTGTGTGTAAGGTAGATGTTGAAACCTACAGAACTTAATTCAGCAAAGGTAAGCTGCTAATACTTTGAAATGCAACAAAGATTTAAGTCCCAAAGACTACAAATCAAACTTAAATTTAAATAGCTATCAAAGTTGCTGACACATTTCTCCAATAAGCGATTTTCCCACATTTCTATTCACTGTTTCTTAAAAACCTTCAAGTGTCTCTGGACTATTGACTTTTTGAGTGCATAATGATATTACTACATATTCTTCTAACCACTAATAAGATTGTGCTGTTGCTATTTTGACTACAATATAAATTGGTCCAACCTACCTCTAGTTGCATTTTTTTGTGTCCATAGAAGTTTATGTACTTTACTGGATATGACACTACACCCCAAGTCCAAATATGCTCAATTTCTGAGAGGAAAAGCAAGAGAGGTCAAGATGTTATGGTCTTGAGATGCTTGAAGGTGTTTGAAAAGCATGAGGCACTATAAAACAGCTCCAAGGAATGGATTGCCCAACAAAGGGTTTTATATATTCTAAAAATAAGACCGAATAGCTCTGACACTAAAGCTATTATCTGTGTTAACATTATTGAATGTGAGAAAGTGGTGTGTTCTATCCCCTAAATAAGGAGCAAGTGTCTGAGTCACAGGATGTGTACTTGGTGGGTTGTGACAGCAACAGCCCCCCAGGAACCACACCTGGAGATGTGGCCATTTTCAGAAAGCATTGTAGAAGAAGCTAACCCTATGCAGCCAGTTTCAGTACCAACGGACCAGGCCTTTAGCAACTGGCATCACTGAGCCTCCACAATCCTAGCCAGGTCAGCATTGGCTTAGAGAAAGGAAGTAGAAGAGAACCTTGACCATCCTACCCATCTGATTCAGGAGGCCAAAGAAAAAATGATGAAGCCTTTTAATTGCTTTAAATCATAGTAAACCATCAACTAATAAGGAGATCCAACATCTGTCAGAGTCTGATTCTAAACATATTAGGAGTGATTTATTTAATGGAGCAGGAAAGGAATAAAAAATAAATGGAAGTATTCTAGCTCTTTTCTCTATCCTCTTGTATAGAGTGAATTGGAATAGAGTCATAGGGAAGGATTAAAAGGTTCATCCATTACATGTTGATAACTGGGCAAAGATAGGAATAATATGACCCATAACCTTTTGAAGGGTTCAATCTTTTTGAGAGTGGGTACTCTGAGATGGATTGTGGGTATTACAGTAAGAGAGGCAAGAAGCAGGGTAAACTGGAAAAAGGTAGTATTACGGAGGAGAGAAAGAAGTAGATGAATTCTAGATACATTTTGCATAGATGAGTTTAAGATTAATTAGCTAAGATCCTGTGTTAAATGACAGAAATAGTGGAGCAAAAGATTAATTTCTAGTTTCCAGGATGAGTGGCTATGTAAACAGTGAAATCATTTGCTCAGATAGGAAGCAGTGAAAGATCAGGAGGTTACATAAAATATTTTTGTAATTTGATTAAAGATGTGTTTATTAGCTATTTCTACTTACATGTTCTAAGACAAAATTTCAAGTTCAATATATCTTTAATCAGTATTAAGTGCTGAATGTTTTTGTCCCCTCAAAACGCGTATGTTGAAGCCCTGCACCCCAATGTGATGGTACTAGGAAGTGGGGAGTTTGGGAGGTAACTAGGTTTGCATAAGGTCATGAACGTGGAGTCTCTGTGATGGAATCATAGCCCTTTCAAGGAAAGGAACACATACCAGAGTTTCCTCTTATCACGTGAGGACTCAACAAGATGACAATTGTCTGCAAGCCAGGAAAGCTCTCATCAGAATCCAATCACATTGGCACCCAAATCTTGTATTTTCCAGCTTTCAAAACTGTGAGAAATAAGTATTTGGTGTTTAAGTGGCCTAGTGAATGGTATTTTGTTATAGCAGCCCAAGCTATGATAATCACATGCTGTATACTGCCTACCCGTTAACCAGCCCCACCTGTATATATCAAGCCTAAATGTTTCTTCTGAGATTTAACTTCGTTGTTAGGCTTGAAAAATACATTTGGAAATTGTTAGCAGATCGACATTAATTTATACAAGTGGATAAAATCACCCTACGAGAGTAGGATAAATAAGCAGAGGAAGAAATGCATTTAAAAAAAAAACAACTTGAAACCTAGAAAACAATATTTAAAAGATGTCAGCAATATATAGCTGTATAGCTAACATGTATTAATTAGTTTCCTTTTCCAAGCTGTGTGCAAAGACCATTCCATACATTATTTCATTTAATCCCTAGCAGTGGTATCTGCAATAATGACATGTGGACACTGAGTATACCCCAATATTTAATGGGGAAATGCTGTCTGAAATCAGCAAACCAATTCAAGTAGTCACCTCTGCATTATTTCCTTTAAATTTGAATACAGACACAAAAAATAGAGACTAGTAAATATTTTCACTCTCTAAAAGTCTTTCATAATTTCTGGAAGTCAGAAATTTCCACTTCTATAGAATAGCTTAAGGGCAGGCTAAGCACACCTTCAGGCTTTTCAGGTTTTAAATGTCGGTGCTTTTAAACTGTTCCTAATGTCTTCTAAATCAAATAAATGCATCATAAATATTTGCAAGCTTTTTTCATGCATACCCTTACTAAAACCACATATTCACTTAACAGAACTATGTATATATAATGCTATATAATGCATTTATATATGCTATATAATGCTATGTATATATAATGCATTTTATCGAAGAGGGCATTATTGCCATTCCTTTTTTTTTTGTATTCTAACATATTTTTTATAAGTTGCTTAACATTTTAAATAATTCCTTTACATGTCTGTCTTTCCCATTAGAGTATAAGTTTATTAATAATTGGGAAGATGTTTACTTATCTGTCACACCCAGAGCTTAGGAAAGAAGATATGATATATCACAAACTTAGCGGGTGATGTTTTAAATAATTTTTATATTTATTAAAAATAAATTTTAAATTATTTTGTGAGAGATTAAAATATAATAATCACCAGTAGATATTTACTTTGAGATCATGGTTTATGGTCAAAACAGATTCAAGTTCACATTCATGGTTTATGGGTCTTGGAAAGAGATTCAAGTTCACATTCTCAGTACATTTTCATTTCCCTCGGTCCATCATAAAACCACTTGCCTGCAAAGAACTTCAATTTCATTTCCTTATCCTTCCTTCTGTGCATAGTACTTACCAGATAAAACTCCATCCCTAGACAGACCCAAGCAGTTTTCTCCTTCATGCCTATACCCCTGAAACATGTCAGAGAGAAATCACTCAACCAAAGTCAGGTTTTAATTCTTCACGACCAAAACTTCAAATGTGCACCCAAAATTCCGGTTATTATACTGTAATTTTATTATATTTTATTTATTAATAGTAAATGATATTCCATTCATTAATATTTTATAACATCTTCTTTTCCCACACCAAATCCACAATGAACCAGCACATAAAGAATTCAATTTTAAATCACCTAACCATTTCTCCTCACAAATGGTCTTTAGAGGGATATGGTGGAAGAATTCTTCAACTGAAAAATTTTGTCAGTTTCTCCACCTGCATTCCCTATAAAATTCCAAGCCTGCTAATAGCTGCAGACTTCTTGGATGAAATTTTACTACAAATAAATAGGGAAAAGAAATTTAAGTGAATGAATCTGAAATTGCTAGCCTTGGAAACATGGCATTACTTATAGCTTATACAGCCTACCACCTTTGTTCCCTATCTTGATCTATCTATTATCCTCCTTGATGTACTTCAATAGACTTGATTTTTCCACTTATAAAAAAAAGTTTATTGAGCCAACTGAGTGCCAAGTATTTCTGTAGAAGATGAAGTAACAGTGGTGAAAAAAAAGTATGAAAGTCCCTACACTCATGGAGATTATATTCTAGTGGTAGAGCAATACTTGTATAAAAACAAATACATGACTAGGTCATAGAGTGATAATGTTAGGAAGAAAGATAAAGAAAATATGAGAATAAAAAGGGCCATGTTGGTGGGAGTCCTTTTTTCATAACATTGGTAAAGAAGACTGCATTAATAAAACAGTATTTGAGGAGAGTCCTAATGAAAATGATAGAGCAAGTTATGTGAACATAAGAATATGTTTCATGGCTCTTGAGCCATTTTCCTGCTCAAGCCCACTCATACTTCCAATAAACTATCTCTTTGTTTCACCTGTTAAAAAAAAATATATATATATATGTATATATGTATGTTTCAGGAGGAGAGGAAGTACAATGACTCTAGATTGGTGTGTTACAGAAATAAAAGGAGGCCTGTACAACTAGGAGCAGAGTGATCAAGAAAATGCAGAGGTGAGGTCAGAGAAATAGAGAAATAGTTAAGGTCCATTCACTTTGCATACACTGTAAGAACTTTGTAACTTTTTTTTTACAGAAGAGTAAAATAGTCTAATGATAAAATTTATCTTTTTTTTAAGCAGTAGAAATACCAGAAAGAAATTTATAGCAATAATTCAAACACCAGATGGTTGTAGCTGGGCTGGAATTGGTAAAGATGAAGTTATAAAATGGATCCAATTCTGATTATGCTTTGTTAATGTGAGATATGAGTGAAAGAGAAAATTTAAAGATGACTCCGAAGTTTTTAGCCATGATAACTGAGACAGAAATTGTCACAAAGATAGGAGATTTTTTTGAAAAAGCCATGTTAAAGTCACATTAAGTGTTAAAGTCCTATTATAGTATCAAATAAAGATGTCCAAGAGATTACGGATGAAGCCATCTGGAGTTGGGGGAAAGATTTGGACTGGAGATTGTAGTTGATATTTAAAGCCATGAACCTGCATGAGATCACCTTGATAGTCAATTTGCATAAAGAGGGAAAGAAGTCCAAGGACTGACATCTCAAACTTCCCAGTATTTAGAGGTCAAGGAGATGAACATCATGCATAAAAGTAGACTTAGACAGAAAAGTCAGAGATGTGGGGGAAAAATGTCACATGTGATGTTCATGAAACCAGGACAAGAAAATGCTTCAAGAAAGAAGAATTCAATTGTCAAATGCTGGAGACTGGTCAATTAAGATGAGGACAGAGCCTCGCCCATTGGATGTAGCAATGTGAAGGTCCCTGGAGGTTTTGACATGTTTAGTGATGTAATGAGCATAAAACCCTAATTAGACAGAAGTTGAGTGAGAAGAAGAAGGACTTGAAACAAAAGAGAGCCCTTGGAGTTAGAGTGAATCCACCTCTTTGCAAGTCAAGAGGCCTCCTTCATCACAATTCAAGAGGAAAGCCTGGCACCAAGAAAAGGGACACACCCTGCAGGGCCCCTCTGGCAGAGGTTAAGAGAGTGCAAATCACTGAAAGTGCCTGCCCCTGGGAAGAGCTTTATGCCTCTGTCAGTGGAAGTCAGAGTAAGCCTTCTGTCCCTTGAGGCCCACAGCCCTTTCACCACTATGGGTCTTAGAATCATTAGGATTCATTTCTGTTTGTGTCAATCACCACAAGAGCCCCATGAGTCTCTAGTTATCCTCCATCTCCTGGGATCCTCACCCCAAATACAGTTTTACATGTTGTCTTTCCTTCTACCTTCTAATCCACTTCATTTCCTGAAACTCACTGTCCCCTCTGACATTTCAGATAAATCAAAAGTAAAATCTATAGCTGAAAACTCAATTTTCTACAGCAAAAAAAAAAAAATCATTTTTGTGTGAGAAAGCTCCCTTCACTTTCTTATCCAAAAGAAAATCCAAATCTCCTCCAATTACATGCTTCCCCTGCAGTTCTCTTAGGTAGAAGCTGTTTTCTCTCCCCTGGGCCTCACACTACCAGGCTAAGAGGATGGGTGTATGTCCACATTATTCCTCATATTATTCCCAAATGAGTCTCCCTCTGAACTCCCCAAACACTTTTGATTAGCATGTCATCATATACCCTACCTATACATTCTACTATATCTTCCTTGTTACGTTCATCCACCACTTCACAGGTCATTCATTTTATTTACACTAGCTCCTAAACTACTGTCTCTTTCTCCAGTGCTATCCCCATCATGATTTTTATTGACAACTATACTAGTGCAAATAATTATTTTAATCCCTGACCCCTTGGTCCCATGACCTCCAATAGCACAAAGTCATGTCAAACAAAACTCATGCTCTTCTTTCATGGTACAACATTTCCAATGAAATATAGATGATACTTCATAGTACCTCTTTCTAAATTTTTATTTATGTATAGTTATGTTACTAGTTTTCACTAACGGAATATGATAAAAATCAATGTGTGCCACTTCAGGGCCAAGGCTTTTAATGTGTGAGTTGGCCTCTTCTGTCACTACTTTCAATCTTGTGCCTATTGGGTAAACTAACCAGACATCCTCATTTAAATGGGACAGAAAACAATGGTAGTGTTCTGTTTCAAATGGTACACATGGTCAGCCTACTGACACTTTGAATTTAGCCCAGTGAGACTAGGCTGACCATACGTACTGTTTGAAACAAAACAGTACCATTGTTTTCTATTCTATTTAAAATGATACAGTTGGTCAGCCTACTATTGAATGAAAATAAGAGGTTGATGAATTGAAAGAATAGAGAAAATTTGAGTCTCAGAATCATTTTTTGGAAGACAGCTGTCAAGCAACTAGGAACACATTTTTATAAACTGAGGCCATGATGCATTTTTCTAGGTTCTAAAAACTGTCACAGCCTAGCTTATCTTAACTAACACATCATTTTTCATCCAATAATCGTGGTCTGGACCCTGACCCATTCACCACTTCCATGGTTATACTCAAGACCTAAATTTTACCAGTAACTGAGAACTTTCTATAAGCACAATTTCAAACTTTTCCCTCTTTAAAAACTACCATCATTTTTTAGTCCCCTCCTTTCAGCAATCATGTATCAACAATTCTTAAACCCTACCAAGACTTTTACTCCATTTAAGCTCCTCATCCCCATAATGCCCTGATTACTCTCCTTAGATGTGGTTAAATATAATGGAGAATCTCCTGGATATTACCCAATTCCCTTACCCTGCCATGTTGGTTAAACCACATCCCTACTTAAAATTGGTTCCCCAAATACCTGCTCTTCTATAGATGACTGTGCCTGGAAAAAGAGTTCAAAATCATGATAACTATTCTCTTTTTAAATCCCTTGTCACTAACTTCAGATAGTACCCATAATAGTGACCCAAAGTCCTACTATAGTTCTATAATTCATCTATTCATTTATTCCATTTTCTTTTCAAACTAATACCACCAAAACCCATTCTCTATATGAGCTGGTATTATTTGTAACTTCAATGAAAACATTTGGGCCATCAGAAGAAAACTTCCAAAGGATATCACCATCACTTACAGTTTCAGCATCTGTATATATATATAATGCGTATGTTTTGCATTCTTTCTTATAACTAACTACAAACTGCATGTGCTACTACCCAAGGCCAAGCTATCTACTTGAGTCCTAGATTCGATCCTCTTTCTACCTATAGTTAGAAATATTCTTCTAGAAAAATTTCCCTTTTTTCCTATCTTAGCTTTTCATTTCTAGTGATTCATTCTCCAGAATGAATATTAAATTATTTCTCTTATCTTAGTAATACTGTACGGTATACTATTCCTCCTCTAGTTACTATTTAATTTTTTTACAACAAAATGTATATTAAACATTAGTTTTATTTATTATATCTGATGTTTATTCATTAACTTTCTATTCATTCCAATCACAATTTTACCTTCTACTGCTACTGCACTTATCAATGTAACTCCTTGACATCACTAAATCCAGTATTTTTTCTCAGCCTTCTCCTCTCTCAACATACAGCAGCATAGCACAGTGGTCCTCAAACACTTGAAACCACTTTCTGCTTTAGGCTATTTGGACTCTACGTTGTTCTGGTTCTTCTCGTATCTCTTTGTATTTTCTATATAAGTGTCCTTTGCTAGGTCTTCTTCTTTCTCCTCACCTCTGTTTGAAATGTTCCAGTGCTCAGTTCTTGAAACTCTTGTATTTTTCTTATCTAAAATCATAGCAGAGTGTCGCAATCATTTTTATGGCTTTGAAAACTATATATAATCTATATATAATCTGTTAGTTTACAAGTCATATCTTCCCTGAACTCTAGACTATCTTCAACTCTTTACGAGCCATCTTAATTTGGATGTCTAACAGCTATCTTAAGCTTTACATGCCCCAGACTAACTAGTAATATCACTTACTGCTCAAAACAATACAAAACAGGGAAAATGAGTTTTCTTCTAAATGCTAAAGCCAAAAATACCTTGAAGACTTCCTTAACTACATTTCAGCTGCAAACTTCCAGCAAATCTTGCCACTTCTGCTTCTGATGTATACCCAGAATCCAACTACTTCTCACTTCACTACCACTCTGTACCAGGCCACCATAATGTTCATTAGAGATTGTTTTTATTCTTTCTGCTATGAGCTGCTAGGATGATCTTTTAAAAATACGTGTCAGAATGTTAATATTTTGCTTAAAATTCTATAGTGTTTTTAAAACTCAGTGCAAAAGTCCATCTGTGTGTGTGTGTGTGTGTGTGTGTGTGTGTGTGTGTGTGACCTGAAAGGACTATTTTACTTCCAAACTCTCCCATTATTTATGTGCAATTATAAAAATACCTGAATAGCTATGGTAATCTTGGGGGGACAAAAAGGTTGGAGTTACTACGCTGCCTGATATTAAACTATACCACAAGGCCATGGTAATCAAAACACCATGATATTGGCATAAAAACAGAACAGAACAGAGAGCTCAGAAATAAACATACACCTATATGGTCACTTAATATATGGCAAAAAATGCAAGAACATACAATGGGGTAAAGACAGTCTAGTCAGTAAATGGTGCTAGAAAAATGGGCAGACATACACAAATAAATAAATAAATAAAACTGGACCATGTTCTTACTCCATATAACAGAATAAACTCAAAATAGATTAAAGACTTAAATGTAAGACTCAAAATTATAAAACTGGAAGAAAACACAGACAGTTAACTTTCAAACATTACTCTTAGTAATATATCAGGCAAGGAAAAGAAAAGCAAAAATAAATAAATGAAACTACATCAAACTAAAAATATTTTGCACAGCAAAGAAAACCATTAACAAAATGAAAAGACATTCTACTGAATGAGAAAAGATATTTGTCAATGACACATATAATTCCATATGACAATCAGAAAAAAAATTGCCCTCTTTACACTTGCTAATTTGCAAAGTATTATTAGAAACCAAGGCATTTAATCATTGTTAATATACACTTATGAAACATTGTTAAATGGTAAGTGCTGTGCTTATAATTAATTACACTGTAAAATCTTTTATAACAAATTTAATCTTTTTTTATTGTTAAATTTATTGAGGTGACATTGGTTAGTAAAAACCACATAGGTTCCAGGTGAACAATTCTACAATACATTGTCTATGTGTTGCAATTTTATTTTTATCTGATAAATAACAAAACATATTCATCTCTAATTACCAATAAATGATAAACATAAATTTGTAAGTAAATGATTAATCCTATAGATACCACATATGTTGCAGAGAAAAGAAGGCCATATACAGATTTCTTTACTACCTTCTGTTTATTTTTCTTCTTACCTAAACTTCTGTTTTTGATTTTTCATACCTCAATTTATATTGCAATACTATATTCCATCTCCAATATTATACTTCTTAAAAACACTAGCTTCTAAGAAAAGTAAAATTGAATTTACCCTTGAGAGCATTTTTCATATGTATAATGTGATATCTATTTTATTCATATCAGGTCAGACAACAGCTTTGAGTAGGTGATTGCCCTGTTCATGTAATTCCAAGCAATATCTGAAGACAAATGCAGTGAATGAACTGAGTTAAACTTTATCTGCTGAAATCTGCTGTTCATTTAATGGCTTATTAGAAGAAAAAAAAAAAGAATAGAAAGGCATTTGTATTATTTTCCATTAAAAACCTCTTCTATATTCTGATTGTGATTATATAGAGGTCACTTTCCAAAATGTCAAATAGTTCCTCATCAGAATAAGAACGACATAAGACATACCCTGAAGTGTGAGGTTGAATCTCAAAATAAGTCACTAAAGTACATTAAATAGTAAGAGATATGGAACAGGTTGGGCCTCTTCCTGAATTCTGCTTTGTAGGGGATATACTGAACTATCCAGAGCACAATATATAAAATACATATACAAAGATTTATATTTTCTCCATAACTCAGGTATTGTGAATTCAGTGATCTGATATCATGTGTGAAATTGTCCACCCAATGTTAATGGGAAAACGCTGTATAGTCAGATTCAGCATGAGTCCATCCGAGAGGGTAAGTATTAATATATACGGGGGGCTGTCCAGCCATGTAATGTGAAAAATCGGGGCATTTATGGCTGGATGGTTTCTGGACAGTCCTCATGTTCTCTTTTAATCTTCAGAGCAACTTTGTGAGAAGCAAATATTATTATAATCTTCACTTTGCAGATGAATAAATAGGAGTTCAGAGAGGTTAAAGAATTTACAAAAGAGGCTCTTGGGCCATTTTCCCACTCCTACCTCTTTGGAGTGTACTTTCTCTTCAATAAACTATCTCTTTGTTTCACTTCTAAAAAAAAAAAAAAAAGAAGAAGAAGAAAAGAAAAGAAAAGAAAAAAACTTACAAAAGGTAAGTATTGCGTTTTGTTGGTACATGCCGTTGAGTTGACTCTGACGCCTGGTGACCCTATGAATGAGTGATGCCCACCGTGTCCTGCATGCCTATGGCTTCTTTTATCGAGCAAGTCAATCTGTCTCATACTTGGTCTTTTCCTGTTGCCTTCTTTTTTCCCAGCATTATATTTTTCCCAAGGATCCCTGTCTTCTCATGACGTGCCCAAAGTAGGACAGCTTCATGCTTGCCTCCAGCTGTTACAGATTTAATTTGCTCTAGGACCCACATATTCATCTGAAGTGTAGAGGTGAGAAGTTGAAAATGAGTTGGTCTCACTCCAGAGGCTGTAGATTAATGAGAGGGATACTGCACAGGAAATTAGCCTATGAGGCTTTATTGTTGCTAAGAAAAAGTTCTTAAAAAAAACTTTATGAGTGTTCTTTATTTTCAAATTTAATTAGTTTTTTTTTCTGGCTTTTTAAAGTAATATTTTTTCATAAAAAAATAAGGTGAAACAGAAATACTTCAAACAAATAATAATTATCACCTGAAATGCTACGGCCTACAGTATCAGCATGATCATGCTTTACAGATCAGTTTACCACTTAGAAGAGATCGACTATTCCCACCTTCATGTGGTAATTATAGGGAAAGTTTATGATTGGTCTATTTTCAGTTAGATGCTAATACCCAAACCAGTTAACTGTAGTGAAAGGTAGCAGGTACTGTGATTGGTTCATAAGGTTCCAAATACTAGTCTAATCACTATTGACAAAGTTTTGTGAAATACAGAAAATCATATTCAAATCACTGAAGAACATAAGATATGAATATACCAAAAGCAGGTAACATACTGATTTTATATATGGATATACGAGGAATGTCCAGGAAAACTCCAGGCATAAACGCCTCTATGTTTCATATTACGTGGCTGGATACTTTCCCAACAGCCTACGCACACGCTTACATATGTATATCCTTCGTAAAAAGAACAGTTTGGAGAAATGGCAGAGGCAGTACTTGAGTTGCAGTTAGAGTGGTTAAGGTTTTATAAAGGCAAGGCTTTGGGGAAAAAAGTATACCAGGTAAAACAGGGATGTTTGCTAAGTAGGAATAGGTTTGTTAAATGACTAGTGGTGGGATTTGGGGAGGAGGGAGTTGTATTTCTGATGTAGGGTAAAAGAAAATAAAATTGAAATACCGAATTAAACAGATCAGTTTGAAGGATCTAGCATATGTCAATAATCTCTTCCTTCATTTAAACCCTTACTTCAGAATTTGGACTTTGAAACATATTCAAATGTGTGAGCAAGACTGACATCATAGAATGTACAAATAGTTTTGTGTTACTCAGAAATGTTATAATGTCAATAGCTGAATCTGTCAGACAAAGAAATAAAGGAATTCACAAGTTGCTTTTGGAATGAATTTTTGCCATACTTAAAGCATTTTACTAAATAGAATTATTTATTTCCTCATGGGTGTGATTGAACCAGTGGTCTAGAAAATAAAATTTTCTAAGGTCCATTTTTTTCTGTGTACCAGCTAGGAATCTGAACAAGAAACTTTGTCTAACTCATTTTATACATACAAAAATTAAATTTAAAAAAGCCTAGCTTCCTCTAATTAGTGTTTCACTACTTGATCAAATCTACTGGTTAAAAACAGAACTTTAAATCATTGAAAACTTTGCATTTTAACACTACCATTTATTTTCATTTATTTTAACAATTAAAGAGACATAGTAGATGAAGTTCCATTCAATGTTTTAGTTTCCTGAGCAATACAGAATGGTCTCACTGAAGCTTTATAGAACACCTCTGAGTTCAGTAGTCATCTCTTCTAAATGTCTTTAGTAAACTCACTCTCCTACTCTTCAAAACAGGAAATGTCTTTTTCAGATTCCAAAACTCTTGACTCTCCTACCAACCTGTTAACTCAGTTGATGACTTCAATTTTACTTTACATTAAAATTAGAACTTTCACTGGATGGTAATTCTCTTAAATTCCTATTCGTCTACCTGTATTCCACATATCCTCTGCCCCACTGTCGTTTGGGTCCTAAACGCCCCTATTTTCTCAGAGAAATCATTCACCACAGATGATTCCTTCTTGTCCTCTATCAGTCTATCTGTTTTTAGAGGCTCTCATTACTATTCATACCTAGTCTTCTATCATGAAAACGTTTTTTTGTTTTGTTTTGTTTTTTACCTCATTAAACTCAAACATCTCTAAAGCGTTGTCCTTACTCATGCCTCTCTTACTTCATTCCACTTATTTCTGGCAATCAAGCTATTAAGAGGTAAAAGATTTTAAACACAGTAGTCGCATAGACCCAAAGCATTCAAATCGTGCCATGGTTACACACCTAGATGGTGGACTGTTATCATGTTATTTTTTATATCTGTTATTTTCACAAGGATGAAATGCAAAATGAATCTATATGAACATCTTTCAGGATCTTCACCCCCTTCTCTCTTCCCTTCTTGTTAGGGAATAATATCCCTTAACACAAATCATCATGCTCCACAAATACAGAAATAAACATATGTGTATTTAATTAAAGATATGATAGAAAAAGAAACTGATTTTGAGGAGAAGGAGACAGACAGTGTCCTGGATCGCCAGTCCCTGAATAGATTGCCTTTAACCACGTGCTCTCTCCCATTGAAAAAAAAATACTGAGAATAATGTCTCACTGTAAAAACATATCATATAAATAAATTTTAAAATGCTATTATATAACTATATTCTTATTAGAGAAAGTATTGTAGATAAACTACTTAAATAGCTATGTTATAAAGCAAACATTATTAAAATGCTAAATATAATGCTGTACTAGATACAAACTAAAATGTAACTTCATTTTAATTTAGTAAAAATTATACAAATGTAATAGATGACATAATGCTTAATGTATCATTTAAAATTTTAATAAATGATGGGATCAGTTATGAGCATAATAATTAGAATTATCTCCAACAATGTCTTTTAGATAAGTTGTAATGTTACTTCTTTAAAAATTTACTGAATATACAATAACTTTGTTCTCAGTACTTTCAATAATTTACTAGTGATGTAATTTTTCAAGTTTGTTTACTTACATTAAATTCAAGTACATATGTAACTAAATGCATTTATATGAAATCACATGATAGAAGAAAATTATAACCATGACAAATGTTTGAAATTGCAGTTCTAAACTAATACAACCATCACAAAACCTCTGCAATTTAAAAACATGAATCATAGTCTAATGGTGTGGGCAAAATATGAAATACATTAGAAATATTTTTTCTGTATTGCAGCTTTTGATACTTGAAATTTTCTAGATATCTTTACCTCTGAATTTACTTTTCTTCATTGATACACAACACCTAAATGATGGGAGTTGCTTGCCATCAGATTGGATTATTTAGTTTGTTCTAACTTCATTTAATAAACTCACTTGTGCTGAAATATATTATCAGTTTCACTGAGGTTTAATGTATGTACAATAAAGTGAATTCTTTTGACAGTTCAATGAGTTTTAACAGTTCATAATAAAATATTCTGTAACTTGATAGAACCATAATACCAATGGTTCTATCAAGTTACAGAATATTTTCTTCACAGCCAAAGCTTTCTCCTACCCCTGCACCTCCACCACCATAACGCACCCTAGATGCCAAGTCTGCCAGCACCCTGACCTTGGACTTTCCGGCCTCCAGAACTGCAGGAAATAAATTTCTGTTGTTTAGCTACCGAGTATGTGGTATTTTTTGTTATGAAAAAATACCATATATTGTTAGCGCCAAGTGATAAAGACCCTTCTATAGCTATATGTGTTTGTGTGTATTATTCATTAACTCATAAACTCTTGAGGACAGGGACAATTTCTGAATTAATTTAAAGTGTACATGTCCATTATGGAGAGTTCCTTCTTTTTAATTGTATTTCTCCTTTTACTGTGACACTACATTTCCTTCCATCCTTTGTTGCTATTCCTATTTTTTTGTAAACCATTTGGTGATTCTGTGCAGTAACATAGCCTCTCAATCAGCCTTCCTTTATCAATAGACACCGACATGTATTTTCAGTGTACATAACTGGGAGCGATGTCATACATACATCCTGTGGCATCCACAATCCTTCACAGTCCTAAACGCTGGGGCCTATATATTAAACCACAGATAACTCTGCAACTTTTCCTATCAGCTGCACAAATTGCCTAATTACAGTTATGTGCCCAATCCTCTTATTACTGGCCCAAAACTGTCCTGAGAAATGTTCTTAACTGCTTAGCAACCCGCCCCC
Organism: Lyroderma lyra; assembly: GCA_004026885.1. Classification (NCBI taxonomy): domain Eukaryota; kingdom Metazoa; phylum Chordata; class Mammalia; order Chiroptera; family Megadermatidae; genus Lyroderma; species Lyroderma lyra. The sequence goes on along the minus strand of PVJL010009844.1, from coordinate 1,721 downwards.
CCAACCAGGTGATTGCTCTTCTTGCTTGTAGTGATGGTGATTCTTAGCTTCACATAGACACTGAACCTGCACAGTTTTCAAAATTCACCTGGCACAACATGTGTGCCTCCTCCCACTCTTTCTGTGTTATCTTTCAGAGCAGTAATATATTCCACACAAATGAAGAATTAAGTATTAAACATATATATAGTTTTCTTAAGAATGATGTGACACAAAACATATACTAGTTATTTTTTAAATTGGCACATTATACACGCCAACTGCCTTCCAATTCAGCAATTAGGATGTAAAAGTTAAATCATGAATCTTATATTGTACATCCATTTCATTCTCAAAAGGGACTATTAAAATTGACACTAAGGCAAACAGAAAAGAATACATAGGGCAGCACGATGAGACAATTTATTAACAAGTACCATGCGTTGCATACTCCTCTACTGTTAAATGAAACATCATTAACAAAGACATTATGACACAAGGATCTTATAGAATATGTTAGCTGAATAAAAAGATTATGGAATGCACACACACACACATACATGTATATATGAGGCCCATCTGGAAAGTATCCAGCCATATAGTATAAAAAAAGAGGCATTTATGGCTGGATTGTTTCCAGATATGTATACAAGGGCTGTCTGGAAACAATCCAGCCATAAATGCCCCTATTTTTCATATTACATGGCTGGATACTTTCCAGACAGCCACACATATATATATATGTGTGTGTGGCTAGATGGATAACTGGTAGACGGATAGATGGATAGATGAATGGATGCATGGATGAATGGATGAATGACTACATAGATAGATAGATAGATAAATAAATAAAGAGTAGAAAAGACTCACATCTGTTCCTGCCCTCCAAAATGGTTTGAAAATGAATGCATTAAGTTCTATAAATCTGGAGTAAAGGATATACCTAATTAACACTTGAGAACTGTTCTTGAACAATGTTCCTGCTGGTGAAAAACTTCTCTATCTACTATATTAAACCTTCCAGAGCAGGCAGAATTTGCACGTATAGCATGAGAATGACAACAGATGGAATGTAAAGAATGGACAAGCACCATTTGCTCAGATCTCCATAACCAAAAGAAACGCCTGATCTCCAGATGAGTCAAATGCAGGCTCAACTCGCTTTGTTGGGGAGCCTGGAGTCCATTGTGTTTATAAAGTAAAATGGTTAGTTTCTGCATGAGAGATAAAACCAGACCAGGGATTCTCATTAGCAAGACTAAAAAAGCTCTATGGCAATGCGCTTGGAACAGTGAAAACAACCCATTTGTTTCCCTTTTTTGGATTCAAAGAAACCCTCAGTTTGATTCCCTTCAATATTTGGACGGCTGATGCCACATCAGACAGAGAAGCAATGTGTATTTGCCCAACAAATCACTCTTACAGTAGTATCGTTTTAATAATGTACATTTGAGTGTTCTTTTTTCATGTCTGTTTAGTTTTTAGTCATACTTCTATAATAGCACTTACCAAATTTTTGCTATAATTATTTTCGTATATGTCTGTCTCAGGAAAGAGACTGCAAATTCTCAGGCATGGACTACATCTCATTAATTTTCCTATTGGTGACACCTATCCTCTTCCATACATAGAGACCTAATATTTCTTTTTTTTTTTTTTTTTTTTTTTTTTTTTTTTTTTTTTTTTTTTTTTTTTTTTTTTTTTTTTTTTTTTTTTTTTTTTTTTTTTTTTTTTTTTTTTTT
>PVJL010009843.1:0-53994 GCA_004026885.1 Lyroderma lyra | reverse complement strand
AAAGGAAGAGAAATGAGAAAAGTAGATTTAATATGGGCAACCACTGTACTTACTTTATAATGCTTATTTTGAGAATGTGGTTGTTGTAAAACAAGTTTTATGTCCCCTTGAATGTGCTATTTTTTCCGTTTTTATTGTGATTGCCAAATGTGTGTATTCATACTCCTTTTAAATGAAGAAATGGATTCTCCAGCTCAAATTGGGTTTTTTGTTTCTTAAACCCGTTAGTATCACGCACGGAGCAGAAATATGTTATTTGAACTGCGGGAATACTTGCTAATTTGTTGTGTAACTCAGGTTTCAAATGACTACCCTGGCTAGAGAAATGAGAAGTTTTTCTTCCCAAAGACATATTGTCTTATTTGTTTCAGGCAGCTATAACACATATCATAAACTGGGTGATTTATAAACAACAGAATTTATTTCTCACAGTTCTGGAGGCTTGGAAGTCCAAGGTCGAAGTGCCTGCTGATTCGGTGTTACGCGAACTTCTTGGTTCACAGTGGTTGTCTCCTTGCTGTGTCCTCACATGGTAGAAAGGGCAAGGGAGCTCTCTGGGGTCTCTTTTATGGCTCCACGCACATGATCTAATTACTTCCAAATGGCCCCACCTACTAATACCGTCACGTTGGGGATTAGGATTTCACCATAAGAGATTTGGAGAGTGGGACACAAACATGTAGTCGATAGCACCTCTCTCTCTCGATCTATCTTTTCCTGTTTTCCTTTTATCTTAGAAGCATGGATAAAACATAATTCATAGTCAGGAGCTGTGGAAATCTCGGCACTGAGAACATGTGCCTTTCTAAAGAGATAAACACTGAGTCCCAGCTGATTGCTGTCATGGGGTTGCTGTAAGGCAAGGTTATATAATTTTTAAAATAAACTGGAAACATGTAAAATTCTATATTTTAATGTTAACATCTAATTCTACTTTTTAAGGAAACACTTGCACATCAACACTAGGCAGCACCTCAAGTTAAAGACACCTATGAGCTGCAATTGGCTTATGGTCATGCATCTGTGCTCTCTAATTGAAATCCAATGGCATCCATCTCACGTGCTGGTCCCGTTTATATCCCCACCACTGCATATGTGCTCAAATGCCCTTTCTATTGTGTAGGGACGACTCTTCCCCCCGATTTTCTCTGTTCTTTCTCTGTGAAGCACACAGCACAATCTGCATCACTAGGCAGGCTTTTCTAGGAAGCTCTGAATTTCTACCCAGAGAGTGCCTTTCTCAGAGTGCTCAGCTGAATCTAATGAGCAGGTACGGAGGCCCTGCCTCATGTGAGATCTTAACATGATTTTAATTCCCAGGTCCCCCTCAGGTGGCCTTTTGAATAGCTCTTCTTCCCACCATGACCCCTTTATGTTGTGTCCTTTGCTCCAATGCTTAGGCCACAGACATTTGCCACATGGTTTCATTAGGTAGAAGCAGGACCCCAGCCTTTCGAGGGGGAAGTCATATGGTGAGAGACCCACGCTAGGCTTGAGATTCTCTTAAGGTACAAACATTCCTTAGGGTCGGGTCTCTTTCTAGAAAAATGAGAGCTGTGATGGTGGACCTCTCTGATAAGTGGAGGAAGTGAGTTTTACTGTAACCCTTGGTTGTTCTTTTCAGGGATTACTAGCCTGGGCAATAATGTCAAGGTTTTTTCAGACTCAAAACAGAGAGAAATGTGTCTTCAACTCTAGTACATCTTCAGAAATGAAAAACAAATGTAAGTGGCATTACCTAGCTTGAGTATGTTTTCCCAAACACTGCACAGGTGGTATTAGAGGTGCTGTGGCAGACGCAAAGCAGGAGACATGTGTGTCTCCCCTTTGTACACTGCAATTGTGGCTATTGCTGTCAGTGATCATGCACACTGGCGACTCGAAATAGGGAAGTGACATTCTAGTAAAGAAGACAAAGCAGGAGGAAAGAAAAACACAGTACCATAAACACAGTGAGTTCCCTCCTGTGTGTCATTTTCTACCATTTTCTACAACAACAACAACAAAATAAGTCTTAAAACTGTACATAAAACCTTTCTCTTTGTAGAGTACTATTCTTGATTCATTAAATACTTTTGTGGCTGTAATCAAACTTGTTTAAAGCTCAATGTGCTCATGGGCTAGAAGCACACTTCAGAAGAAATGTGAACAATCATAGCATGATTACCAGCATATTATTATTGGTATTTTTCAGCATAATGCAGTTTCTGTTCTAGTCTACTCCCCTTGCTGAACATTTTCTGCATGTAGGCGTATGCAAATACAAATTCCTAATGGAATTCTTATTAAGTCAGCACTTGGGCTATATTTACTTGCTGGAATATTCATAATATTAGGTGCCTTGTGAAAACCTTTTTATTTTTATGGCTGAAATTGTATTGGAGAGATGATGATGTGAACCGAGAATGACCACAGCTACTTGCTGTTTGTGGAATGATATAATCTATTTTCTCTGTTTAATAATAAATAAGGACACATTTTAAACATCTGTTAATAAAGCTTTTCCACTTTTCTACAATTTCTTATATTATGTTACTGTTGATAAGTGTTAAAGCTTTATTGAAATTAGTACTTTAATAAGACAGGAAAAATAATTAAAAAAGAAGACTTCAAATTTCTTCATCAAACAGCTTAGATGTTCATATTGTTGTTACTTTATTCCATTTGATATTGGATGTTAATGAAAACAAGAAGGTAAAATATTTTTATATGCAATCTGACTATTTTATAAGTAATCTTAAGACAACTGGAAAATAAACATATTATTTAGTTTATCTGAATGAATACCTTTAACAGTATCACACCAACCAAAAATTAGCATTTATTTTTAAGTCTTATTTACTCTGAAAGAATATGTGGTTTTTCTTTTGGGCGTTTTGGAACATATGTTGGTGTAATGATATATTTCATATGGAGACCCACTCATCATCATTCCAGAATTAATGTCTAAAGAAAAAGTCTCTGATGGAGGGGATTAATTAATTTGGGGAGAGTACATTTGACCGTTATCATTTCAAAGTCAGATGGTTTCCCATTTCCTTATCTCTCCTTACAGAGGTGTTTAGAATCAATGATATTTTTCTGAGTCCTTTATAATCTTATTTGTATTTTGAATTTCTACTATCAGATTTACAAGCGCTCTAAGACTGTTATTGCTGGTGTAGAACGTTGGGGAATTTGTACTGGTACCATTACTTAGTTTTCTCAGTCCCCTTCGTTATTGCTGGCTGACAAATATTGAATTTCTTTTTCGTCACATATATTGGCTCATTGGTCTTGTAAGCTTAAGGGTTGAAGCTTACAGTGGTGGAAGACATTGCTTCATTCAGGAAGACATTGTGCAGGGAGGCCATTGTACCAGGAGAGGAAAATAATGATTTGACAGATGTCGTCAAAGCCCTGCAGCTCACATGCTTCTCACAGCACAGTCTTCATAGGGCTGAGCACTTGGGCCGATAATCAGCCTTCACTAGGCACACTCTCTAAGTTACCTTTTGGTCACCCACTTTTACTTTCCAGTCCATATTTAATGTTTTGGGAATGAGAAAATAAAAGGAGAAGAGGTGCATTAGAGAACCAAAGGCAAAACTGTTCCCTTCAAATTCTCACAAGAAAAGTTGAATTAACTTTTTGAAACAAAAAAATCCCACCTATGAAAACAGCTCAAATGTCCTTGAAATGCTTCTGCTTGTAACAGGAAAATTTTGAGAGAAAAAGTGCTTGTCCAGAGAGGGGACATAATGAGGCAGTTTGGATCCTGGTTTCAAGACCTGGCTCTGTGCCTCCCTTATCAGCTGTGTGACTTTCGGCAAGTCGCCTCACCTCTCTCCATTATAAAATGAGGGTAATAATTGCACCAATATTACAGTATTATGAGGATTAAATAAATTAGTACCTGTACAAGTTGGAAGAGAATTTGCAACATAGCAAACATTTTAGATTGATAACTAGATAGATATAGATAGGTAGATATGAATAGAAAATAAAAAAACAAAACAAAACCATATATTCAAAAAAACTTTCAGCATGCCTACTTTCACGTTCCAATACTAGCCTTCCAAGACAGTCCATGTGACTTCTATGACAACACTCAATATTGTTGACTAAATATTTAAATTATATTTATTATAGCTAGCATATTTTTATAGATAGGTCAAACTTACTACATAAATTCATAATTTATGTAATATTATATGTGGTTTGTACAGTTTTATAGTGCATTTGGGTCCCTTATATAATTCACGTGTACTGTTTATTTATGCCCATTTTATAGGACTAGGAATATAATGATGATATTTTAAATTATTATACAGGCCTAACATTATAACATTGTTGCTCATATCTTTGATTTATTTGAAAAACAAGTTGTTGTTCCGGAACACAACATGCAATTACAAAATTATTTCTAGGGGAAAATACAACCGTTTTATGGTGTGATTTCCAAGACATTGTGGTGCGAAGTGGCACTTACCTACGAGGTTGGACAATTAATTTTGCGAACTCATCCTAGAGAAAGTGCTACCATACCTCATTGCTAAATATCACTATGGTCACCTTCGAAGCACTCCCCTTGGGAAGCTGTGCCCCGACGCCAGCGCCTAGTCCACCCTTCAAAGTAGTTTTGTGACTCTTCCTGGCATGGCCATGAGAGCTGTCATCCCCAAAATCTGATGGTTAAGTTCATGAACTTGCCACCATGTGGTTACATTGCCAGCACTGTACCGAGTTGTTTATATAGTGCTGCCAACCTAAGTGCACGGTGGCAAGTTCACAGACTTAATTGTCAGATTTTGGGCATGACAACAGCTCTGATGGCCATTTCAGAAAAAGAGTTTCAAAACTGCTTTGAAGGGTGGACTAGGCGCTAGCATCCCATCAGTACATAGAGGTATGTAGCACTTTTTCTAGGATGAGTTTGCAAAATTAATTGTCTGGCCTCATATATCAATTTTGTCCTTTTTATTTATATGAAAACCATCTCTGCCTTCAAGTTTTACCCTCTTTGTTCTAGTAGCATAGAATGTTGTAAATAAATCAGTGTTTAATCTTCTTACACAAGTGTTTATTCATCCCTTGATTCTCCTGTTGCCTTTTCTTGAACCTCCTCTAGTTTCATTGGATTAAATTAGTATCAATTTCTAGTGTCAGCAGCATTGGATTGCTTTATAAGGCGTATAAATGGCCTCTGATGGCTTTAATGTAAATTCTAGTCATCTCAGCTCAGATGTAGAAAAACCTTGTTTAAAAGTGGTCTCTGCTGTAAAGACATAATTTCCCTCTGATCTCTGTCATATCTCAATTTCCTCATTTCATTACAGAAAGGACACAGGGAAGGCATATATAAGAGTTGCAAAAATTATTGAAGTTTTGAAAAATAAATCTTAAGTGAAAATGTCAAATAGATTTTGGAATGGTGCCCAGCCACTTCCTGAACTCTCATTCATCAGTATCCACCTACTTCTTCTTAGCCCATCTGGAAGCTCAGCTTCACGCCTGTCCCTGGAACCAGGCCAGCCCACACTGAAAACTCAATGAGCCCTGCGCCCATTTTTTACCTCACAGATTCAGGCGAAGCAGCTTTCCTGGTCCTGTCATCTGGGCTCTTGTTTTATTCCTTTGCTCATGTTCTCACCTGGTACCTATTACTAGTCTCCCATCTTTTTGTCTAACTTTGTGTCCTTGCTTAAATTTATTGACCAGGTGACCATTTTCTCCTAAATTTTATTGTTTATTCTTTCTGAGTCCCTGAGTTCTATGCCAGTCTTCCCTTTTTGCAGAATATCTGTGTGTAGTTAGCTTCCACTTAACTCAGTATTTGGAATGTCTTGAAAACTCATGTGGTCTCATCTCTTTTTTTTTTTTTTTTTTTTTTTTTTTTTTTTTTTTTTTTTTTTTTTTTTTTTTTTTTTTTTTTTTTTTTTTTTTTTTTTTTTTTTTGTTTTTTTTTTTTTTTTTTTTTTTTTTTTTTTTTCTGAGAGGTCCATCTACTCCTGCTACTGAAACTCCTTGGTGTGAGATCTTCCTCAGTCCTATCGTGGTCACCTATGGAATCCAGAAACATCCAAAAGTGACTAGAGATGCCATAAATAAAAGCTGGACTCTGATCAAACTTTGTCTTGGTTACCAAGATGTAGAGATAATAAGTTTGTCAGTAATAGGTAACTTAATTTATAGTGGCATACAAGATTAGAAATTGTTCTTATAGTATTTGGAGATTTGATTGAGAGTTGAAAACTGGAAGTTTAGGTTTGGGAATCATTACACTTAGCCTTTCATTTTGAGCCCCCTTACCCTCTGGTCAAAATCCTTTGTTGTCTCCTAGTACGGCCACATTTTGCCCATAGTTCTTGTTGGAGTGCTCAGGACCCTCTGTAAGTGGTATTCATTCCTTGAAGTCCCCACATGCTTCATTCCCCTACTCAGACCCTGTGATCTAATAAAACTAAACTAGTGCTTGATTTCCAAAGTCTCTCACAATTGCCAGCTTGGTGCTATTCTTACTTTGTCACCTGTGCTTGGAATTATCCCCTCATTTCTGTCTCAGAATACTATCTAGTTTTTGAAGGCAGATGTCAAATGCTGCTCTGTTCACGATTCTTTTCTTTTTCCTCCAATCAGATGTAAGCTCTTTCTCCTTTGAATTTGCACAATAATTTATTTTGTCATCTTCTATTAAATCCATTTTTAAATATTGTCTTACATTATTGGTGTACAGTTAAACAATCTAACTAATTAGAAGGGCTCAACATTCTTAAATGCTAAAATGCTTAAAATGTTCGTGCACATTATTGAGAGATTAATACATTAAGTACGGGCAAGCCGGAGTAGCTAGTTGGCCTGTAGTTAGTTCCCGGGGGAAGGCTGGCTGCTGACGCCACCCCATTCTGCTAGTGGCTGTGGTTTGGCGCCACCTGTTGGTCAGGGTCTACAAGAACTTCAGTATCAGTGGAGATGATTATGGCTCTTGTGATTGGCTGGAACTTCTGGGGCCATGGTGGCAACTTCAGGAATCTTGTCTTGGTTAACCAGTGCTCCATTTGTCAGCCTGCCTCGGATCTGTGGCCAGGGAGAATCCTGGGAATTCAGGGGCACCCCTCTACTCTTTCATTTTCTGAAACTCACTTGTGCCTAGTCTCAGTTCTTCCTAGGCTTCTCCTTTCCTCCACATTTACTGTCTCACACCCCCACGTCCCCGCTGCCCGTCCCAGAAACGAACTTTAATTCTAACCGTTTCCTTTTCCCACTAGTTAGAGGAAAGAGTCTAGGTTATGTGTAGGAGCCAACTGCCAATAATTTAACATCTTAAATTGTTTTACCGCCAATGGACCCTTTTGTAAGGTTTTACTTCACCAGAGCAGACAATTATCTTTGTAATCCATCAGCAGTGAAATGGGGGTAGGCACAACGGTTTGATATACTTTATGCTTCAATAGTTTGTTACTTGGATAGAAGCTGAGACTGAGCTCTCCCAGAAAGAGAGTATGTAGATTGTAGATTTTCTTATAAAAAAGTACAGGTAAAGCTAGTTATATCAAAGAAGCAAGCACTGCTGTTCATTTGTGTAACAAAAACACCCAACATAGTTGAGCCAGTCACATAACTTTGAACCTTGAGATAGTAATTTTTAAAATTCTAATATTAATGCCAACTACAGAGACTATTTTTCACTTAACAAGTATTTACTGGTTAGCTATCGTGTGTCAAGTGCTGCGTATTAGGAATACTTCAGTGAACACTGCAGATTTGGTTCCAGATCTCATGATATTTTTCAGTCTGAAATAGGATTATTTTATGTTTTAACTATTAAAATATTAAGGACGTGGTTTACATAAATATTATACAAATCTCTCTAGTCCAAAAGAATAAAAAAATCATTTGGCTCTCAGGAAGGATCATTATAGGAGTAATCTGTACTTATATTCACTTTCAGTAGGCTCCAAAAGTATTTGTTCAGCTGGAAGGAGACACCAAGGTGCTTTTATGCATAATTGTTATGGGCAACACTTTTGCTATATGTTTTGAGAAGCCCTGGAGTAGCTTCCTCATGATTTCCTTCAAATAACTGCCTTATCTACCTATTCAAAATCCACTCTCAGAAATAGTAAATGCATTGCGTGCGTGCGTGTGTGCGTGTGTGTGTGCGTGCGTGTGTGTGTGCGTGCGTGCGTGTGTGTGTGTGTGTGTGTGTGTACATATGTATGTTTTAAGTCATTGCAACCCTGAGAGTTTCTTTTGCAATAGCGAATACCCTACAGGGGATAAAACACATTAAAGTATTGTCGATTATGAATATAATTTGTTTCTCTGATTCTTCTCTGTATGGCACCTACCACACGTCACCGGAAGCCAGCTAATAATGCCCTAAGCACTGGGACAAACACCATTTCTGTACTTATGAAACTTAAAAGTTACACTCCTTTTATTCAACTACTCATTTTTCATTTTTTGTTACCTTGTCCTAGCAGTAATTTCAGCTTTTCATGTCCTCGTTAATGTTTGAAGTACACTTGGTCAGAAAAGGTGCTGGGAGAATCTTACCTGTGACTTTTCACCTCTACCTGTGGGAGGAGTTCTGCGTAGAGCACAGATGTTCAACGTAGCTAGTGTGTCATCACCCGACATTAAACATCATGACCAAAGGTGTTCATATGCGTGTGTTTATGCAGACATATATATTTATGTATGTATATTATGTATATAACATATATAGACACATATGTATATATGTGTTCGTGTATTCTTACATATATTAAAGATAATATTAGTTTCCAGCATGTATTTTTCACTTATAAGCAAAGTAACGAAGTTTCAGGTTGAAATTCTTTGCCCTTTTATTGAGCCAACTCGCTGAATATGAACGAACCACCTTGAGATATTGAAAGTGCTGTGAGGAGCTAGAGTGCTCGATCTCCATAGCACCACAACACTTAACTAATTGTGCCTATAAAGTGACACTCTGAGGGCTCCTTAAGAGGAGGAAAAGAGGGTTCAGGTGCTTCTTAGGATGCAAAATGATGAATTCTGGATGCACATTTTTAACAGATGGACACGGCATTAAGAAGGCAGCCACAAAAAGGCAGCAGGTGGAGGAGGCAGCGGGAGAGCAATGCCACTTGCAGGAGCACTTGACATTAATTACACCTGTTGGAATTCTCGCCCAACCTTTTGTTTTCGAATGTGTTCTCAGTATAATCACCGTGAGGGAAGAGGGCAAAGAGAAGCTGAGAACTGTAAACAGGAAATGGAGCACTCGTGCTGCCACAGCAAGGGAAAAGGGGAGTAGGTGAGGGTCTCTCTGGCTTATGTCCTCCAGTTATCACGTGTGCAAAATGAGAAGCCAGGGGCATGGTTACGTGCGGGGATCTCGATGATTCCACCTTGGAGCCTTGCAAGCCGTTTAGAAACAGAACACGTGAAGCTGTAGTGTGCATTTAGTTCTTCAGAAATGAAACATATCCCTCTGTATCCGAAGAGACTAAATAGATACATGTTTTGTTTTGTATCATCTGAACACATTGAAAAATACTTGCTTGTTTCTATGATTTTGTTTTAATGCTTAAGATTATTTTTTCACTGGATCGCAACTTCCCCTGGGCTGTGCCCTTGTCAGCCAGCACAGCCTGCATCTCCTGCTAACACGACAGCGCACATGGAAGTGCCATTCCTAATAAACCTTTGCCTGGAGCTTCCCGGGTGCTTTCTTGTCTTTGCTCATGCTGTTCTTTCTCTCAGGAATGCCTTTGTCTGCTTTAGAAATCTCAGCTCATCGTGAAATGTCAACTCAAGGGGTTAAGTCGGCAGTGAAGACTTCAGTGATTGCCCCAGGCAGATGCGAGCCTTCATCCTCCTCAAAGTCATAGGACCTGGACATACATTCGTCTCTAAAGTGACACCTGGCCCTGCTTCTTGCCAGGGCCGTGACCTGCACAAAGAGAATCCCATTTCTACTCCTCTGTATGCCTGCCCCTTCCCTCCGAGCTCGGAGTCCCACACTTAATAGTGTGTGATAAATGTAATTGGGAGATTGGATCGCCTTCATTTGTAGGCATAGACCACATCACCAAGATTATTTTAACAGTATCTCAATGTCTTCTGAAAAAAATAAGATATGACTTTCAAAATTATCAAATATCTCCAGATTTTGCTTACTTTTCAATGAGGATTACCATAATTACTATATTTAAAAAATGGCAACCCCCCTTTCCCTTACTTTAAAGATTTATGCATGGTGAGAATTTTGCTTTTTTTGGTATGAAATCTTGTGAAGTAGAACATATATTTTCATAAGGAAGCACAGTTTAAAAAAAGAAAGATCTATTGAAATGAAGGGAAAAGGTAATGGAATGGAAATAATATCATTGTGAAGAAATGGGTTTGGATTAACAATGATTCAGCTGCAAATAAACAGAAACAGCACTAATAATAGAGGTTGATTTTCTCACCAACAAGACTGGCACATGTTTATGTATACGTAAGTGATGACATAGTTGCATCAGCTCAGTTATGTCAACTATGGCATCTGTGCAGATTTTCTTTTCCCCCCAAGGTTTCAAGATGCATGCCAGAGCTCCAGACATCATGCCCATACCCAAAAGGTAACAGTGAATTGAGACTTGTACAGGGACCTTTAACCTGTTTCTCGGGATAGCAAAAGTTTTACCCAAATCTACTGTATAGGTAGCTGCTGATATCTAGATGGACAGATTAGTGTCACATGGTCTCCCCTAGGTACAAAGGAAACTAAAGAAAGGGAGTAGTTTGCTTTCCCAGGCTGTGTAGTGGTGGGAGGAATATGAAAAACAGGTCTGGCATGGACTTTGGGCTACCCAACTGGCAGTGTCTGCCATAGAAAAAAAGGCGAATAAAATTAATAAGTCTATCATAGGAATAACTAACATGCACAGGTATACATACAGAAATACACATGTCAAATACACAGTTAAAAATGTAGATTGATAAGAAGCAGATATGTATGTAAAATACTACTCATGTAATTAAAACCACACAAAACAATAGCTCTTTTTTTAATGGACGTAATTAGGTGTAATAGTGTAAAAACAGACTATAAACTGCATATCACACTCAGCCTAGGGCTTGCTCCCTTGGATAGGAAGAAGGTAATGGAATGGAGAAAAGAATAACTTTGGTGCTTCAAAGTCATTTGCAAAGCTTCACATCCATCATAAAAGGTGGATGGCTGGTGTATATGTGGGAGTTTGTTGTGTATGCTACCTTTTCATGTACTGTTAAGAAAAATAAACTAAAGAAGTAAACAAGAGTTGAAATTTATTATAGTTATATTACTGAAAATAAATTTAAAGGAACATGAAAACACAGGAGGGATTCCCATTGCCACAAAAGCATAGGATACGGAGACATAACTTATCATGGGAAATAGGACTGAATGAAGAAGACTCAAATCACCCCCTGACTTACTTTCTGAACTTAATCTGTTTGGATCTTTCCTCATTTAAGAGATGAGGATTTTGTGTTCAATTTATTTTTTCTCCATTTTTTTTACAATATTGATCTTTTAAAAATATTAGTCAGTTTATAATAAGACACAGTTTAAAAAATATTTGCTATTTGAATAGTAAACTATGGTGATTGTGTTTTATTCATTTATTTAATTCACATTTATTAAATATCTATATGCCAGAAGGTGTTTTAGCATTGGGGATATGGTATAGACAAAGAAAGAGTCCTTGTTCTATGAAGATAATAGTCTAGCTGGGAAAGATTAATAATGAGTACTGTAGATACATAGTATATAAATGGTAATAAATCCATAAAGCAAAATGTAATGGGATTAGAGAGTACTTAGGACAGGATGACATAGAGTTAATACTACTTTAGATAGATAAGGTCTCTCTGAAAAGGGGACATTTAACATAGAAAGAATATAAAAATAAAATACGTTTCCAGGTAATAATTGTCAGGAATTATTTTAATTATATATGTGTTATATATATTATATGTGTGTTAATAATAATGATTTTAACTGCACTGTATTTTAACATGGGGTTGTATGTGCTTCACTGGAGTTTGCTCTTTTTTGTTGCATGCACAACGCTTCTAGAAGTACTCCAGTCCAGTTGACATGGACACCTTCTCTGCTTTCTAGTCGATCTGTTTGTGTTAGTTTGGGTGGAAACCTGTGCTTTGAACCCTACACATGTGAAAGTATCTCCTTTGGGCAAGCATGTTGCCTTCTTTGCATCTGTATTAAGAATTAGATACAGTGTTGGCTGGTGTTGGGAGGGTTCAGAGGATTTTTTTATCAGTTGTTTTCTGCTTCCTGGACAAGTGAAATGTAGTAAGATCCAGTAATGTCCATTTACCACTTAAAAGTTCAGCTCTTGTGTTTGAAGATAAATATGGATGAAAGTTGATACAGAACTAAAAAAAAAATGGATTTTAAAAGGTGAGAAAAAGTGGGGGAGCTTTAAATGTTAACTGAATTCTAGAGTGATCTGGACAACAGATATACATTATAACCCAGGTTTGATCAGTGTGAATTTTCAGTATGTCTTTGATTTTAGGTCCTCATAAAACTCAAGGATTCTTGTGACAAATAGCATAGTGGTAGGTTAGTTGCAACATGCAAAGGTCTTAATTTATTATGAAAATTGACAATAGGAACCAAGATTTGTCATCTGAGTAACTGAGAATGCTGGCACTTAGCCCAGTGCCTGGAACATGGACCTTATTGAATGACTGAAAGAAAAAAATACATAATTAAACTGTGGGACTCTTCAAGTGTTACAGAAATCTCCCTAAGATAGACGAGCACAATGTTAACTTGGAGTAAGTCTCCCTTACCCCATTGATAATTGGTATAACTTTGTTCCTACTCATAAAATATCCATCGTTGTTAAAACCCAGTAACATTTTCATAAGCCTGTAATATTTTTTCTACTATTTATCTGTATATTATTTACTCTTTGACTTCTAAATATAGCTCCCCTTCCCTGCTGTGCAGATCACAGAACTATAGGTTTTGGCCTATTTTAAGTAGATATACGGTTGTTGTGGGGTGTATATAGGTGATAGAATACACGTACAGTGCTTAGAATAGTGCCTCACCCATGGTAAGCACAAAATAGTTATAAATTTAATATTATTGATCAAATAAATAAGGGACTTAACACTCAAAATTAGAGCTAAGTATATTTTATAACTTTAATGTTTGCAGCCAGATTTTCTTTGTTCCCCATATATCAAAACAAGTATTATCTGTTTGAAAAATACAACATTTAAAGAATTGATCCAAGACAATTCTGGCTTCATCCCTAAGCAACCTTCTCTGTGCTGTAGTGTAATCTGGGCAGAAGGCTTTTCTCTTTCAAATACCTCATTCTCACTGGAAACCCTGAAGTCTCATTTTGCCATCAGAATGATTGTTTTCTATCGGTGCGTGCTCCTAGTTAAGCTATACGAGGGCTGTCTGAAAAGTATGCAGCCATGTAGCCATTCTCCTTATGTTTACAATGGCTGGCTTTTTCCCCACACAGCCCTTGTCCATACTCCTAAAAGCCAACAGCTTATTATTGTTTTTTATTTTCTCTTCTTTTTAAAATTTTTTTTTATTGTTAGACTTATTGGGGTGACATTTGTTAGCAACAATTACATAGGTTCCAGGTGTACAATTCTACGGTGCATTGTCAACTCGTTGTGTAAGTTCACCACCCAGTGTGAGTTCTCTTTCCATCAAGCTTATTACTGATAGTTGAACACAGCAAGTTAAAAAGTTGAATAAAATTTTCGTAAAGAATAAAGGTAGGTTAGGATTTGAAATACTGAGTTAATTTGAGGAGGGGAAGAGATGGAGGAAGATACCAGCCAAGGGAAGAGGGCTGGGGACACACTGAGCCTGTGTAGTCTACATCTTTCCTGGGTTTGGAGCAGGCCCTGGTCTGTCAATACAGAAGCGAAGAAGGTTACCCTTTACCCATTACCGATGGATGAAGTTGAGGATTCCTTGACTTTACATTCAAGGGTAAGAATCAGAGTTTATCACCATAGCAGGACTATATTTTGCTTCCTGGGTTCTTATCTATTATAACACCAGGTTCACAGTTTTTATTCACAAAATACTATGAGTTGTGTTGCCCTATATACAAATCCAGCTATTCTGTTAGATTCTTGGCCAGAACACTTGAAGAACTGTTAAAGGATGGAACTTCTTTTATATAGCTCAATGTTGTGATAGTTTCACAGCCCTAAAAGTAAAGGAAACTTATTTATAAAATAGAAGTCCCCAGTTTTTTTAAAGGAAAAGAGCTTCTCTGAAAAACCAAGTTAGGTAAGAAAAAATTTCATGGAAATTTTTGATATTATAGATCAAAGTTACGAACTTTTTCATTGTAAGGAAAAAAAGTGAAAGTTGGAGAGCTTTTATATAAATGATGAAAATGAATCTGTAATACCTATCCACTCATCTATAGAGAATGTTATTAGATCAGAATAAGCACATCCTAATAAAGACAGGAAATTGGTGCGTTATGAAGCATTACAGGGTGCTCAAAAATGGGTAGCATCTTCAGCAGCTGCCTGAGGTGAGTACCATTAAACTCCCAAAGTTAGTGAAACTATAATTCTTCTAAAAAGGATATTTTCCCTGAAAGATGAGAAAATGTCAAGAAATAAGGTCTTTTTTTTTTTTCAGATGAAACTTTGAAGTAAGGAAAGCAGTAGGATTTATTGGTTCCAGCTGTGTTTCTTTTTCCTTTATGTTGAAACTATGTCTGTTGAAGGGGACATGACTGTATCATTTCAAATAACAATTAACATGGTCTTGCAAGCATCTTCTCTGAGTGCCTTCGATAGGGGGTGTGACGTTTTCAATGGAGATTGTAGTCCGTATGTGTAAGTAGCAGATTCTGGGAATGAGTGGAGACAAAAACTCAATGTCAAAATATAATAGAAGCCTGCTGTATTGGCACATTGGTTTGGGCGTTTTCTGCTTGTGTAGGCAAAAGGTTGGCTATCGAATTGAGGAATGTGCTTTTCTGAATGATCAGTTCTTGCCGGGGAAAAGTCAGCTGACTCAGAGGTAAGATTATGCAATTGAGGTTGAGTGCATCAGTGGGGGCTCTCGAAAAGGAATTGATATTATGGGAGATATTACCTTCTATTTTCTAAATTCTAACAGAAAATTTAATAGAACTTAGAGAAGGCTACGTTCATTGCCTGCACACCTTTTATTAGCATTTTGTCTTGTTCTTCAGAGAATGTGTACTGCAGAAGGTAAGAGAAGATAAAGCACTTGTCATGGTTATAATAATGAAATGTTAGTGTGCTTGACCTCTGAAGCTACCCATCATTAAAGAATTAATTCTCTGGACCCAAATCCATTTATTTTCCTATTTTAGCTTACGTTTAGTTATTAAGAGGAAGGAAGAGGAAAACTAAAAATGGAAGCAGAAAAAGTTATTAACCTGTCTTGCCAACAACCCATTACAAGTAATAGGGAAATTATTGAACTACTTGCTGGGTATTTTTTCTATAAGGTTAACTAGATAAAGTGAAATAAAATAAAATAAAACATTGCTAAGAAGTAACAAGTAGTGAATAAACTGAGTTTTAAAGAAATATTGTAATACATTTTTAAAGGAGATAGGAATGCTCAAGGATTTCCTTGCTCAATTTTTGTTTCTCTTTTCTTTCTTGAATATGAAAAAGGAAGTACAGATTTTTTTTTTTTAAAACTGCCATGTGGGTAAGAAATTGCATAAATGAATCATACCACAACTAAAGATAATCTCATGTACAAGGAGAACTTTCTGAAGTACTATAATGTAGTTATGGATAAAAAAATACTCTTTTATAGAAAAATTTTTTAGAAAAGTTACCGATCTTACATCAATTATTAGTCCAGTTTCTCCGGAGAAACAGAACCAATCAGATGTGTGTATTGTATAAATATTTGTAGAAAAAATATTCATTATCAAGAATTGGCTCATGTGATTGTAGGGCTGATGAGTTAAAAATCTACAGTGGGAGCTGGCAGGCTGGACCCAGGGTAGCCAAGGTGCAGTGATAGTGCACAGCAGTTGGCTGGAGACGTCAGAGCATCTTTTTGTTCTATTCAGGCCATCAGCTGATTGGGCGAGGGCTGCCCACATATCCACCCTCCAAGCTGACGTGTGAAATAAACCATCACACACCATATAGTCACAAATGGCGAAAAATTACGATGTGCTACTTTGAGATGCAACTGCATTGGAAGCAAAATTTTCTATAAGAAGAATGAGTTAAAAATCAAAGCATGCAAATTATATAAAGTTGTGATCATTTCCCCCTTTTATCATTTTAGTGTCCATAATACATTTCAGTATCTAAGGATTTAGGAGAACCAATAAGAAAAGGGCAAGGACATTGATGATGTTCATCCCCCTCTATCCCACTGACCATTTTGGTCGGACTTCCCAGTTTAGGACACTAAAAAAAAAGAATAGTCTATTCATAAATGTGTTTTAACATTAATATTAATATTGACTTAAAATCAGGACAGTCATCTTTCTATTAGTGATTTAAAAATTGAAAAGAGAAAAATTAGGCTGACGAAGGCTATATATGTGTTACCTTTTAGGAAATGATTCTCCTTATGGAGAGGAAGTCTGTAACTCAGTGGTATGGTTGTAGGATATATCTCATTTAGGAAAAATATACTAACTAACTTGTAAGACCAATTTCCTTACTAATTACCTATATCTTATCCAAAGCTCTTTCTCCAGCAGTGAAGTTAATGAATGTGGAGTCTTTCTTCTATAATCTTGGTCATGTTTGCACTTCAGACATCCTTGGGCAGTTGGAGC
The DNA here is from genome assembly GCA_004026885.1 of Lyroderma lyra. Taxonomy (NCBI): domain Eukaryota; kingdom Metazoa; phylum Chordata; class Mammalia; order Chiroptera; family Megadermatidae; genus Lyroderma; species Lyroderma lyra. The sequence continues at coordinate 37,174 of PVJL010009843.1, read as the reverse complement.
AGGGATAACAATGGGTGATGCAGATAAAATTCCTAAATTCAGAATGTACAAGGTCTGTCCAAAGAAAATCCAACCTAAATGCCTCACTTTCATATTACATGGCTGGACACTTTCCGGACAGCTCTTGTACATCCCTTGCATAGAAAAAAACTTGGATTCACTCATATTTCTCTGTTAAACATTTGATTCATTTGTCTTGCTTTATCTTAACTCTCATTGAATGAAAACATATATTCATATTTGAGTTTATTTGAAGAAACCCTCATATTTCACAGATAAAAACTTTGTTGTAGGGAACTTTTAAAAATGTAGCTCATGTATTTTGAGGAGGAATATGTGATACTAGATAAGCATGATAAGCAAATACAAAAATGTGTGTATCAATTTAAAATATTGGTGCTTTTCACTTTCAAATACTTATCATTTTTCCTATATGAATAATTAAAAAACAACCTTCCCTTTACTTATATTTCCACAATATGTTCATTTAAAACACTTATCTTGTATGACTCATACTTTTTTGTTAGTTTACATTAGATGCATACCAAATAAGATCTTGAATTTACTTGTTTAATTGCAATTAGACTCCATTGGTTTCCTCACATTATATTTAAATCAGTAAGGTGAAGAGTCCCAGAGGTGTGCAGGACTCTGAAGAAATGGTGGTTAAAATGTAAATTTAAAAAAATTACTAATATGTATACCATTTTCCCTCTTGAATTATGGGTCTTTAAAGGCATTAAAACTTGCAACTTTAAATCATTTTAGAGTTGTCAATTGAACTTCATACTTTGGGGCAAAACATAAGTAGAGTGTAGCCCATTAACAATTATTAATATGATAGAATGCAAATTTAAGCATCCAAACAGTGAGTGTTAGCTCTAACCACCTGTGTTGATACATAGTGTCAAATATGCAACTTGTCTTTATCATAGTCTCCCAGAAAATGAATGCATTATTGAACAATGTAATTTAAAACAAAACAAAAAGTGACACAGGTTTTTCTTTTCTGTTTGGTTTTTAATTTCTAAAGCTCAAATATGCATGTGTCTCTGTATGAGTGAGTAAGCACGCGTGCACACACACACACACACACACACACACATTACATATATACTCATACACAGACATTATTAAGGCTTGTTCTAGACTGATTGACCTGCTTCTACAGGGCAGAGTATATTGTCAATAAATTTAGGAATTCAATATTTATTAGGCCAATTAGCTCTTTGGTTAAATAGTTATTGATTGACTGCCTTCTCAATAAAAAATGACACATGTTTATGTTTTAAGCTTCATCTCAAAACATATATATATATGTGTGTGTGTGTGTGTGTGTGTGTGTGTGTATCTATATATCTATATCTCTATATCTATATCTATATATCTATATATATAAAATCTGATTAGGACTTTATCCTATAGGTATTCTCCATACCTCTCACTTGCAGGCATAAATTCTGAATAATTAAGGTAGTGACTGTTGCCTAATATTACTACATAAAATTTTCTTTCATATTCTTTATTCCTCTCTCTCTCCATATATATATATATATATATATTTTTTTTTTTTTTTTTGAGAAAGATGATACATGAATTCTGATTTGAGCTGGGCAATGCCTAGCTCTCAGAAAAGCTTATGTACTTTTAAAAATACTAGTTTTAATACCAATTTAAAACCTTGCCATTAGAAAACCATACATTTAGATTATGTTTTGTAGGTGCTGGAAAAGTAATGACATTTGTTATCAAATTATTGAGATCCAGTCTTTCAGGACAATGTGTGTGGAGGTTATGGGTGTACATGTGTATACACAAACATAATGTATTTCTTGCCTAAATTATTTATCACACTACCAGACTATCGCTAAGGCCTCTTGGGCTTCACCAGTATTCTGACACGTTTGAAAATCTTTAGTTCTATTAGAGGCTAAATGATGTCAGAGCCCAAATTCTCTGTAAGTGCAGTAGTTGGTGCCATCTAACATTCAGAGAACTATCTCTTTAGCTATTTCTTTGGTTTCCATTTAAGAAGACCAATACATTGCATTGCACTGTATTGTTTTGCGCTTTATCTGTACCAAGGGTCAAATTGTGTTCCTCATGGTGTCATGACTTTTGAAAACTTCATTTAATTCAAAGAGATGCTTTATAGAATGAAGCTTTAGTTTTCTGTGTCTCCTTAAACCCCTTCTCAGCTCACGCTGGTTTGAGTGAGTGATGGGGATGAGGCAATGAAACCTAAGCAAAGGAAATAAATAGCTCTTGTTTGTATTCATGACTCTCTCTCTCTCTCTCTCCTCTCTCTCTCTCTCTGTCTCTCTCTCTCTTTCTCTTTGTAACTGAAATGTCATCCAATTATCTCCTGCAACTATCTACAGTTAGTCAACATTATACAGATATTAGCCAGTGATTGTTCCAATTAATTTTGTGAATATTTGAATATTCAGAGAGCTCTTGGTAAATTGGGAATATTTTTGAATTTGATGTTCATACATAATTTTTGTATTCTTGGAGATGCTTTGATATTTGCTGTTAAGATTTTGATATGTTTCATTATAGAAGCCAGAATACTTCTGGCTAGTAATAACATATAGATAAATAATATTCTAGTAACACCTCCAAGAGTACTGCACATTTTTTAGGCATCTCCTGAAATAAATGTCTTTTGAAGATTAGAGGCTGTGAAACTGCTAATGAGATATGGAAGGGGCATTTGTAAAAGTGACAAGTTATTTTAATCAAAAAGGTCATGCATGTCAGATAGCATTATTGTTTTCTAAAGTGGCTTGACTCTGCCTAAGTCAGTAGGAATTAAGATTTCAATTACACATCACTAATGGCTAGGACAGAGGGTGAGTGAGGTAGAGTTTTAAAACCTAAGTGTTACTGAAACGTTGTCTTGATTTACTGGTATCACTGCTAAGTACTCTGTAAATGCCAGCCATTTATACCATGTCACTAATGCCCAAGAGTAATGCTATGTTAGAATTACAAAACAGAAAGTGTGCTGCAGTTGGGGCTGCCGAGTTAACTTCCAAACAGGATTTGAATACTAAAATAAATGGCATCTTTGAGAAGGAAAGGCTTTTGAATGATTAAGTCAGTTCTGTTTAATTATTTAAGTGAGGCTTAGGAATACTTACTCTCTGTAGAACTTGTGATCCCCTAGTGGACTTTCATAATGCTGTATTGGGATCCAAGAAGAATGGAATAAAAGAGATTCTGGGATGGAGTCAGGGTGCTCAATGCTACAGTAAGTTTCCCTTTTTTGTCTGCTTCTCCTTTCCTTCATATCTCTGTTCATATAAGTGGTGGATACAGGATACAGTCTTAAATGGTGAATATCCCTTTATCACATGAGTCGGATAATATGTATGCAAATGTTTTAATTTACATAGTCAGATTAACCAGTGCTAAAGGATGGTGTCATCTAGTAGCGGGCGTTATACCTAGACCAGAATAATGCTGATCATTTTAGAGCCTTTCTGATCAGGGAAAACAAGGTATTTTCCAGGTGGGCTCATGTACTTCCGCACGGCCCACAATGCTCAGTTCTGGCTTAACACAGGTTAACGCAGACAGACGTTCCTGTTGGCCCTTCCCACATCCCAGTCACTTTGGTTCCTGCGAACATGGAAATTGAACTTAATGTCCTTAGAAGGAGAACAGTTTTAGCATATAATATAGGACTAGGCCAGCACCACGTCTAAGGGCAGAAGAACTAAAAGTCCAGGAGGGTGAGATAGTGTCCAAAGTGTTTTACTGATAAAAGACTACTTGGTGTTGAGAGAGAACTGAACTAATAATGGTTAAGTCCAAAACACCGTAATTTTCCTGAAGGGGCTGCGTCTGTGTGTGTGTGTGTGTGTGTGCGCGTGCACATGTGTGTGTGTGCATGTGTGTGTGCGTGTGTGCGTGCATGCATCTGTGTGTGCCTATGTGTGCATGTGTGCGTGTGTGTGCACGTGTGTGTGTACATATGTGTGTGCGTGCACATGTGCGCGCGTATGTGCGTGTGCGTATGTGCGTGTGTGTGCACGTGTGTGTGCACGTATGTGCACGTGTGTGCGTGTGCGTGTGTGAGCGTGTGTGTGCGTATGTGTGTGCGTGCACGTGTGTGCGTGCGTGTGCGTGCGTGCATGTGTGCGTGTGTGTATGAGAACGAGTCAGGGGTGGGGGGGAGTGGAGGCAGGGAGAAAGGGAGAGGCAAGTAGGGATGGAGGGAGGGAAGGAGAGATGGGGAGAAGTGTCAGAGGAGGATTTGTAGTGGTGACTTTTAGGTTGACTCTTAAGTGGAGATTTAACTGTACAGGGTTTGGGTGAGGAGGAGTCAGGTTGTAATTTGTGAGTACAGAATGAAGAATGGTGGCAAGAATGCCATGTCGATTTCTCTCATGCCTCTGTATGACTTTGATGGAGATGGGAGTAGGACAGGGGTTGGATTTGGGGCTGCCGGAAGATGGAAATAGAAAAGTCTTCTAAGAATGAGATTCTAAGGGCCTAAATGAAGCTCAGGAATTTGAATGTGATTTATACATAGCGGGGCCCATTAAATGCATTTTTAAATGAGAGGTGACCATTACTATAAACATACTGTATAAGCATGATAAATTTAATAGCAGGGTAGCAATTTAGGGAGCTGGGAGAATGGTGGACAAGTGACAAGAGACAAGTTTGAAGGCTAATCCAGTAAAAATTAGAAGTGTCTGTGGGTTCCCTGGTGGCATAGTGGCTGGGCTTCGGCACTCTCAACACCGCGGCCTGGGTTCAACTCCCAGCCAGGGAACCACCAAAAAAAAAAGTGTCTTCCATTCCTTCTTTTTTCTTTTTCATTTACATATTGCTACTCGGTGCCTGCTGTGTGCCAGGCTGTGGGAGTGGGGAAGGCAGAGGATCAAAGATAGTGCCAGAAGGTCTAGCTTGGTGAAGGAGGTGAGCTGTTAACTATGACAGAGGACATTTAGGAAAAGAAACAGTTTCACAGCGGGGAATAAAATGACTTTGACTTTGGAGAGATTGATTTTTGAAATGCCTGTGGGACTTTCTTATTGAGATATCTAAAAGCTGAAGGAGCTCCTTGATGTTACTGTGACTGTGTGGAAAGAACAGTGGGCCTGGTGACCCCTGTCACTGGGAAGAGATGTGACTTGCCACATGGCCTTAGGTCAGATGTGTCATGTGGAACTCTGATGTGGGATTATTAATATACTTGAACAAAAGGGGATACAATGTTCTTGTAACCATACAAATTTGTAAGTCTACAGATGCACATGTGTGAGACAGACAGACAGACACACATAGCACATGCACACCCCTTGGCTTCTTTTCCTTTTCTGTGACCATATCTAGTATCATAAGCATTATCACACCTGTTGCTTTTGCCTATCACTTTTCTTCTTAACCTCTAAAGAAAATGTACGAATGATATTTATTCCCTATTTCCCCACTGCCCACTCACTTCTTGTCTAATTAGTAGATATTCATGGTAGTTGCTATAACCTAAATATTATTTGGTGTTTCATATCCTCAACCAAATTAGGGTAAATAGTTGAGGATATGTTTTCTGGTCATAGGATTATGTGTTAGAATATCCTAGTATAAATAAAAACTGAAAATTTTATGCAGTGTCATTCTCAATTTTTTTGTTTGTTAAATTTTTATAAGATGAACCAGTATTTGTCAGAGATAAATTATTAAAAGTGAAAGCTCAGGTTGTATTACTGTTATTATTATTATTACTGTTACTTCTATTAATTATTTAGTTTCTACTTTTTAATAGTAATTATACTCAATATTTACATATACTTCCATGGACTTCCAAGGCTTTGGAACATGTGTGAAATGGTATGATATTCATAACGTCAACATGTATATAAATTCATGCTTTATATAAGATTCTAAAATGTAGGCTGTGACCTACACTATGTTAAAACTAAAAAATGATATTGGATCTACCATATTGTTATTTATACATGTACTTCTGAAACTGTTTGTCTTATACACATGAAAATTAATTTTCGATCCTGTCAGATTTTTTACTGGATTAAGTTCAGGGTAAGTCAAGTAAGTGCTTAGGAAACCTATTACTACCATTTAGTTATCTTTCATGGATTTGATAGGTGACTTAAGATTTAAAATTTTGTTAAAATTTTAACCTAGAGAGCTATTTTGCACTATTCAATTTTAACAGTTCTGTGAAATAAATCACTTTGGTCATTATTGACTAATTCATAGAGGTTGGTACATATATTGATTATGATGAAATATAAATGCCTTTTTATACTAGGAAATAAAAGGAAATGACAATAAGAGTTAACATTTAATACAAATAAACATTGAAATAATTAAAGCTATTGATGGAAGTATAAATTAGAAAGGAAACTTCTGTAGAAAAATCTGTCAAAATGTGTTAAATTAAAATTAAGATTATAAATTTTTTGACATAATGATTCTACCTGAAGGACTCTAAGCAAAAACTTAGAGTGACCCAATATGTATATACAGTAGTCCCCTTTTATTCTCTGGGGATATGACCCAGGACCCTCTATGGATGCCTGAAACCATAAGCAATACCAAACCCTATGTACTAGTGTACTGTTGTTGGGTTTTGGGGGATGCCCTGGTCATTCACAGGATGTGAAAGAATTCACAAGACTCAGAAAAGTAGGAAAGCAAGAAGTTTTACTTAGAGAAGTACAGGAGAGAAGTTGCCTGTGGCAGAGTCGAAGGCAGACAGCTGCCCGAACTTTGGGTAAGCTCCTCTTATGTAGGAGAAGTACAGCCTGTTTCTGTAATATCAGAATGTGGTGGTTGACTGTTAAACGTTGTAGGTGGGGCCAGAGCAGCAGTGAACTTGTCCTTGCAGCTGACCAAGCTCACTTAAGCTTGTTTCCTAAGGTCAGGGCTGCTGCCGAGAAGTGGCAGCAGAGGCCCCACCAACTCTTTGATTTTGCAGCTTGCCAAGCTCACCTAAACTTGGTCCTTGCTAGCCCACTCAAGCTTGTTTTTGTTCATTGTTTCCCTGTCTCATACTAGGTTTTCTTCTATACCTGCAAACCTTTTCACTTAAAGAAAGCACTTTACATCTCTTTGGCATATCTGAATTGCTAATATCATTACTCTTATGCCATTAGTAAATGAAATAAGGGTTACTTGAACACAAGCACTGTGATACCATGGCAGTTGATAATGGAAACAGCTACCAAAGTAACGAATGAGTGGGCAGCCTCTAAAGCGTGGATACGCTGGACAAAGGGATGACCACATCCTGGGCAAGAGGAAGCAGGACTGGATGGTTTCGAGATTTCGTTATGCTACTCAGAAGTGCACAGCTTAAAATTTATGAATTGCTTATTTCTGGAATTTTCCACTTAATATCTTCAGACCATGTTTGACCAAAGGTGACTGAAACCATAGAAAGTGAAACCACAGATACAGTGAGACTGCAAGGACCTTGACTGTACTATAAGCTCCACTGGTCAAAGAGTCCATCAAGCTTGTTGGTAAATACAGCAGAGTATAAACAACTGAATGTTATAAAGTTAAAGAATGAGTTAGGTCTATATAGTCTGACCTGGAAACATTCATGACATCTTGTTGAGTGAGAATTAAACATAACTCATTGTGCGATCCCATTTCTAAGTATGTTTATATGCATTCAAAGTCCGGAAAGATAGACATCACACTGTTAGCGTTCTTTTCATTCAGTAGCTATTTAGTGAGTTCCAATTATGCACTAAGCACATAACAAGTGGTGAAGAGAGCTATTAACAGTTAATATAAATTGATCTTATGGGTTATGGCCTGTTTGGTTTTAAGTGAAGTTGCAAAGGTCCTGAAAAGCTGAGGTTTAATGGAAACCAGAAAAGGAAGGAAGAATTAACCAGCAAATATTTATTTAAGACAGAGGGAACAACATTTAAGAAAACCTACAGGCCAGGGAGATTTAAGTATTCAAGGAACTGATAAAGGTAGGTATGAATGGATTGTACAGTGTAAGAGAAGCTTACCTTTGGGGTTGGCATTATACATGCATATTTACTTTCTATTTTGTAAATTTCTATTTTAGTTAATGAAGATGTCCCATTAAAGTGTAAATAATACAGAAATTAGCTAAAATGATCACAAATTAAAAAACAATGAAACACTTTAAATAGGATACAGAAAAAGACAAAAGAAGTTGTAAACAATTAAATTGAAGCGTTAAGCAAAAGGATAGCATTATATATTAAGCTGAATTGAAGGAGAAGAATACAAACAGTGATTTTCAGAGACAAATATACTTCTTTTAAGTAGGCTAAAATAGAAACATTAAATAAAACAGCAATGCGAATCTTTTAAAATTTGGCTTTTATTGTTGAAAGGTCCACAGGAATATTTGTATAACATAGCTGTAAGGCATTTAGTGGAACTTTCAGTGATTCTTCTAAGGTCTCAGCTGCCTAGATAGATGGAAAAAGCAGAACTCATAGTCTATGCTAGTGTTTTTCTTTCCTTATGGCTTCCAGTCCAGTTAATATTCCTTGTAGTCCTTTCCGAAGATGTGATCCAACTAGATCAGTGGCCCTCAACCTTTGCTCTATGTTGGAATCACCTGGAGAGATTTTAAAACTTTGAATACTCAGGTTCCACTTCAGGTCAATTAAATTATTATCTCTAACACTGGGACCCAGGCATCAGATGTTTTAATGTTCCTGGTGATTCTCACGTGCAACTGGAACTGAAATATCACTGCTCTATGACATTTTATCCTGTTAACAACTTAAGTGTATAAACAAAATTGGTTAGCACCAAAGTCAGGGAAGCACTCAAATGGACAACTCCGAAGAACTGAGTCAAGAACTACGAATGAGAGAATTCAAAATGCATTTTCTGGTTTGGTGGTGAGGGTGTCTGGGATGTAGCCTTTGAAAGTGTTGTATGCTAAATGAAGATGCAGTCTGGTGGAGAGACACTTTCACTATAAAATAGGAGAGAGATAAGGTTGAGATAACATTAAATATATTAAAGATAAACATCAATTCCTAGGACTCTCAGTTTTCTCATCTGTGAAATGAGAATATAACTACTTTATCACAAAGTTTTGTCAGTTAAATGAGAATGTTTATATGAGCAGAGTGCTTACTGTAGTTCACTCATAGTTCAGAGGCTCAATAAATGGAATAAGAAATAGAGAAGTAGAGAATCAGACTTTTTCATATCTTATTTGTCAAATGTGTTATAGTTTCAGTTCTTACTTACCATCAAGTAAGTTTATTTTCCTTTTAGTGGACACTAGTGGGCTTTTGTTCAAAATACACAGCCCAAAACAGCAGATAAACAGACATTGTATGTATTATCTTGGACAAGTGGAGGAGTAGTGCCCTTTTAGAATTTTAAATGTATTTGAGTTTTCCTAATGACCCATCTGTGGAATGCACATATGTTAGTTTTCTGTAGCTCTATAACGAATTGCTACAGTGTCTGTTAGAGGAGGTCATCCAGAGGGCATCACTGCTGATTGGAGACTGGGCCAGGGCAGTCAGAGGCTCCCACCCACATCCCTGTCTTTAGAACGTACGTTCTGCCCACCTTCTCACAGAAGGAACAGTTCCAAGGAGGTATCCTTGAGAGTGTAAGGTGTTGAGATGTCTGGACTGTATACGAGACTGAACCCAGTTAAGGACTCAATGCAAACTTTTAAGATTTTGACGGGCTGGTGGGGAAATCTTCTCATCCTGCAATGCACAAGACAAGCTTCACGTGTAAGTTCCCTTTCTTGTTAATACTGTCACTGTCCAAACTAGAGTGTTCTGGCCTCTTACGTCTCTCCTTGCCCTGCAATGTACAGGGGTCAGTTTGTAAACCCACAGTGCCTTAAAACATTTGTTTATTAGCTCACAGTTCTGTAGTTAAGACTGGGCTGCTGACCCTGGTTTCTCTGCTTAGTGTTATCATCTGCAACCTGCTCTTCTTCCAAGTTCACATGCTTATGACAGAGTTCAGCTTTTGGAAATTATAGGCCTGAGATTTTTTTGTGGTTTTTTTTTTCTGGCTGTTAACCAAGGCTGCTCTCCACTTTTAGTGGTAACCTGTGTTTCTTGTCAGGTGGCCCCCTCCATCTTCAAAGCCAGTGATAGAGAATTTCCCTTTCATGCTTCAGATATCTATTGATATCTCTGTCTCTCTCTCTACCTCTCTCTCTCTCTCTCTCTCTCTCTCTCTCTCTCTCTTTCTCTCTCAATAAAGTTATTGTTGGAGCGAGGACATCAGCCTTGATTTAGTTCCTGCAAGAAACATAGGGGGAAAAACACAAATGGATATTAATTCATAAATTAAAAATATAAGCTTTGATGGTCTTAATGCCTAGCAAAGGCTATGTGCTCTCTTATTTCTTAGTTATTTTCTTCTTTCTTAATAAGTAAAATTTCTGATATAGCTTAATTCCACGATAAATATATGCTAAACATATGAATCAAAAATAAACCTTCCTACAGGAACTATATTCTACAAATGCAAATTGGCATGCATTTGTTATTATTGTTTTTGGAGGTTGTATTGTTAGATATAAGTAAGCAACAGTACCTTGTTGGTACCCTCAGATATTTTGAGTGTATCTGGTTGTGTGAGTTCCAGGGATTTTCCACAAAGCAAGAAAAGCCTCAGTGGTAGAACTGTTCAGCACTTGCACTAAGCATTTAGTCACTTTCTTAATAATTTCCATGATGTTCATAGACATGAAACATGGTTTATATTTGAGCCAATTCTCTACTTCTCAGAACCTAACTAAAGAATATATCTTCTCGTTTTTCTATTAAATGAGTGGGTATTACTAATCATGCAGTGTATTGTTTGGGGAAAATTTCTGCATAATTTGTGTTAAAATTGAATAAATTGCCATAAATATTTGTACGAAGGCTGCAGAAAAAATCAAGCCACAAATGCCTGTATTTTTCATATTGCATGACTGGAGACTTTCTGGATAGCCCTTCTATGTGTGTATATAGGAGGTGTATGTGTGTTATTTGTTGATGATAATAGTAAGATCTGTGGGAGATCTTTCCTTTAAAGGTATTCGATTTAGATCTACTCTGGGTGCTGTTTTTACTTACTATTATACCTTTAGAAGAACTGAGCTTATTTAAATGTAATATGAATTTCCATTATGCTGTTATGTAGTGGACTTTAGAGTGTATGTATCCTTGGGGCTACATAAGGACTTTTTCCTTTGGGGTAAGGAGCTTTGAGGATATAAAAAAAGTAAGGATGGTGGGAGGAGGAAGAGAGAGAAAGATAATTTTTTTGGTCATGGTATTGACATGAAATGGTTCTGATGATTGGTTAACAAATTCATTTACAAGTCAGGTGGTTTATAATTCTCTAAGCAACATTGAATAAGGGCCTGATTGAGTTGTCAGCCAATATGATTAAAATAAACTTGGATGAAAGATCACTGAATTTTAGCATGTAACAGAAGGAGTTCAAGGAATTGAGTAGCATTCTATAATGGAAGGAGTTTCTTCCATTTCCATCTATTTATTTATGTGAATAAAGAATCTTCACAGTTATAGTAATAAAAACATAAACTGAAAAATGGAAGAAAACTGATTTGGGGTCCTGTTTCTTTTTAGTAATAAGTAGTAGTAACCCATGACATACATTAAAAACAAAAACAAATATATATGTGTAAATATCAGTAAGAGATTAATTTCCAGTAAATATCTTCTTTGTTTAATAATTATCACAATTTAAAATGTTTATTTTTATATTTGTACTCTTCACATAATTTTAGTTATAAGTCAACCCAGAAGAAATTTTATTTTTATACTTAGAGTCACATGGACACAGGGAATATCTTAAGTCATTTTAAACACATAGTTTTGTTGCAGAGAATTATCAATAAAAATATGTTCAAGCATAGAACTTACTACATTAAGATAAAATTCAATGGGGATAGAAACATGAGTTCAAAGAGAAATAGGAATGAAGTAAAAGTTCTAACTACAAATAAGATCTTGTTTATATAATTCTCTTGAGTATTCAAATTACTCTGGCTGCGTTAAAAGTGTTTTATTCCAAAACATCAATATGCTACAACTTAAATTCCTTGCTATTTAAATATATGAAAAACCAATGTCTATCAAATTGTTTGAGGGGTACATAATTTATAAAGTTATTTTAGAAGGGTCAGTTGTTTGGAGACTAGTGCCGTTATGGAAAGAACTCCCCATGCAGCTGTTAGCTTTCTGAGAGCTGCAATAGGGGTTTGGTAATGGAGTTTAGGTCCCAGCTGGCTGACATTGGCTGTCACGCTCCTTCATCTAAACTCCTGTGACCCTCACAAATCACCTCAAACACCTGATGCTTATTATATGTCTGATGTTGATTCAGAAAGTTTTGGTCACATGTTAGATTGCATATTGGCTACATTTGGGCAAGCTCTTCATACACCATTAATACAGTGTCTCTTGATTTCAGTGAAGTAACCATTTGTTTTCAAATAATAAAATAACATCTCATGAAATGTACATACAGTGTCTTCTAAGTCACAAAACTGAGGTAATGATGATAGATATCCAGAAAGCTTTTACGCATATGTGTGTGCACAGTATATGTTTTAATAAGAGTGAAAATAGACTTTACAAGTGTAGTAAAGAAATAAAACAAAGTTCATTTTACTAAAGATATAAAAGATTAATTTGAGCCAATGATTATTTGATGAATGTTGATTTATTTAATGCAGTTTAAAACTCTAGTTAGTTTTGATTAACAGGTGTTTAATGAGTGAAAATACTTGATTGTGTGTTGACTGAAGGGTTCTGACCTTTAGAACCAGTCCTAACATTTGAAGTCAGTGACATAAAGATGTCATTTGAAGTCATGGGCAGTAATAAGATGTGGTAGTCAGTGTGTACTGTGAGGATAATAGGGGGGTCTTCTGACACTAAATAACGGTGTGTGTGTGTGAGGAGTGGCGTAGAAGGACCCTGAGATGGATTGTTAGAGAAGGGAGTGTGGGGCAGGCACGGACTTGAAAGCAGTAGGAAGTGTCAGGGAATGCTTAGCAAACTAAAAAATGAATATGTCTGCTGCATTTTTTTTAACTTAAAATATTTCCAAGGTCATTAAACAGTCACCTGGTGAGGAAAAAGCCTCATTTTCTGGAGGTTGCACAGATTTAGAAAAAACTGGGGCGGCGTCTTTTGAGATCAGTTTTGCCTTTCATGTCGTACTTGTAGTGAGGCAATCGGGGAAAGATCTTTCTAATGGTCTCTGGTATGAGCACTGTCTTTGGGCAGGGTGGGGGCGTTGGGGGCTGGTGGCTTGGTGGTCACGTAGGCATGCAGGTCGTGGAGGTGGAGGCATGGAAGGGAGGGCGACAGGGGAGAGGTTAATGTCGTCTCACTGACCTTGCTTCTACATCCTTATCTTTCTTCTCCTAAGAGAGGGAATGATGCACGTGAGAGAGGAAGGAAAATATGCCTTCCATAAGCAAAAGACTGACAACTGTATGTCATAACGTATGGAAGGAAGAAGGAATGGCAATAGTGTGTGCAGTAGTGTGTGTGCCTGGAAGAAAGAAGTTTTCTCTTGAAAATGGATAGTTCTCTTTTTCTTGTGAAGTATGAAGGAACTTCTGCTGAAAATGAAGGATCAGGGGTCCCGAGTGTCAGATGTTGAAAATAGTAGAAAATTTCAGAACATGTGTGACGTAGGAGAATAACTTGGTCAGGAAATATAGCAGGGTTGCTGAATTTAATGGGTATAAATATTAAAATATTAATCCAAGTCTTGAGTTTTTTTTGAGGAGAAGGTAAATTAATAAGAAAGCATGTACTAATATTCAATCAAATCAGAACAGTGGATATTTGACTTTAAGTTGTTATTGAATACAGTGATTTGAAAGGACGAAATATAAACCTATGTATGAAAAGGTACATAATAGGAAACACATAAATTGCCTCTATGAACAGAAATCACTTTAAGCAGATTAACTTTGAAACCCTTGATGGCAGGCAGCTCTGGGACCAGAAGAACCAGAGATGGCATGGTCCTATCAGAGTGAGTCCAATGACCAAAGGAGGTGATACTTATTAATGGGAGCTAAGTAAAGTCACTATCATTTATTTTCACTTTCCCTTGTTTCTATGTTATTCCCCTGTGATAACTAAATAAAGGCCTCTTACTTTTGTCTGCCTGTAAAATAAGCTTATACCACAAAACTATAATGAGCTCGTAGTCTTAGTCATACTAACAGGGTTTGAACGTCACCTCTACTTCTGACCAGTTCAGAGAACCCAGACCACACAAATTGCTTAAGCTCTCTAAGCCTTTTTTCTTTAAACCCTTTTCTCTATGTAAAACAAAGATGATAATACACCTGTCTCCTAGGTGTGTTGTGAGGATTAAACAGGATGAATTACACAAGCTTAGCGCACTCTATGGCATATAAAAACTCACTTAATTGTTGTAAAGTATTATCATTATTGACTTCATAGGGTTCTTAAGGCACACGGGTATTCACCTATATCTGTCCACTTCATTTCCTGCCATTGTTATGCTGTGCTAATGAATCTAATTCATTTCATTACTATTAACGAGTAATCAACTGGGGTATGAAAATCTCATTTTGATAATTATAAGGGAATCAATATGATAACAGTTACTCAGTTCAGCAGTCTGACCAGCATAAGATGATGATCAACAGTGGTCTATGCATTTTAAAACTTTATAGAACATGTCCCTGTATTTAATGTTTTATTCTCTAATATATTGAAAAAGGCACTTCTCATGATTCAGGATAAATATGAGACATAAGACATAAGATGCCTTTCATTGACATCCAATTTGCTTACTATTTAAAGAAAACATTTGAAAGTTGACCTACTGTTGATAATACCAAGGCCACATAGAGAGCCGAGCTGGTAATTTGGACAGTTAGTGCTTCTAGGTGCTCCACATCACGTGTGCGTTCTCCCCAGTTACATTGCTCATCAAGTGTATGATTCATGGAAGTTTTCTGTTCCAGTAGTTTTCTAAAGGACATTCTTTATGTACGCGTGCCGGCCTTCAGCTATACTAGTAACTGTACATTTTTTATTAAGGATCACATTGAAAGTAGTTTTTATGATATTTCTGAATTATGAAGGAATTTTATTCCTTTTCCAATAGGATTGTACTGCAGCTGAAATATTTTATGGCTATGTGGTAAGCTAATTGTAGCAAAAGTCATAATTTGCGTGACCTTTCATGGTATTGGAATGGCTAATAAAACTCACTTTGTCTTGGCCAAGTGAATATTTCAGGAATAGAGCCAGATTGCTCACGGACTTCTATGCTGCTTCCCCAGAGATGGTTCAGATTGTGGGCAGGTTTTCTATTCAGACTAGAGTATGTGTGTCCTTGGGCAATAGTGGCTCTAAATTTGGTTGTTCTGCCCACAGGGCTCCCTGAAATGAATCTCAGTTTGGAAAAGGGAGAGGAACAAAGACACCAAGATTTTTCCCCCCAGGTTCTGAGATAGCATCTACCAACTTGCTCAGTATACCTCTGGGGACCCTGAGTAGTGCATAGAAAGGCTGTTTTGTGTTTTGTTTTGTTTTTTAAATCAGTCTGCTCCCAAACTTGTTCCAATATTTACCATTGTGGGTGGAAGGAAGACATATATTCTTTTTCTTCTCAATTTTGCCTTGGGATAGAAACATTTCTGTGCTCTCTCTACCCCAAAAGGGAGAATAGGATTAGAGTATCTGATCTAGACATAATTTACCACTTTATTGTAGGTCATGCTCAGCTGCTGTGTAAGCAAATCATAATGCTCTCGAGACGTTTTCCCCAGGGTCCAATATGCTCTCCACTTACACCAGGGAGAAAAGCACAATCCAGTTATAACTGTTGTCCTCTGACAACCTTCCCACCCCCTGCCCCCTCCACTGGGCTGCACCCACATAAGCTCCAGGTGTCTTTCTTCTCTGCCTCATCTTGTCTGTTGCCTTAATTTAAAATAACATGTTTTCTTTTTTAAGCATTAACATTTGATTTATGGTTAAATGTGATCTCCCTCTCTATATATTAAAGATCCATATGCCTTCTACAAAGGTGTGTGTACTAGATATGTACGTGTTATTGTTGTAGAAATAATTGAAAACCGGTGAGCTACATTAGTCTGCTTTGTTACGGTCCCAAGAAACTTCGTATTCTGTCATTACTTTGTGTTACAGCATCTTTGTGTGCTCACTTTCTGAGGTGAAAGCCAAACATAACAAAGGACCAAATTGATAAAGAGAGTTCAAAGTCTTATTTTATTAAGGTTCTCTCAGTAAAAAAGCACAAGATGGAGAAGTTTGATCTGTTAACACGTGCTGAATGGCTGCCATGTGCCAGGCACTGTTGGTGAGGCTGGGAAACCCAAAGCAAAGAGACAATAATCCCATCCTCAAAGACAGGCTACTGGTGTGATGAAATCAAAAGTATTTAGCAAATGACACGATGGAGATGGGCACCGTGGACAGCAAGGAGGAGGAGGAGCCAGTCAGGTGACAAAAAGTGACAAGGCAATGCCAGGCAAGATGTTTGGAAATGGGAGACAGTAACAGAGAACCTGGGCTTCGGAAACAGACAGAATTTCTCCACGGGATTCAACTGTGTGAGCTAGTTTCCTGCCAAGTAAAACTAAGACTTAATAATTTTTGCCTACTTAAGGGATTTCCTGAGGGATAAGTAGAATAATTTATGTAAGGCACCGATCCAGGTATGTGGAGTTGCTCAGGAAAAGTATACTTCCTTTTATCTTCTTAGCACTTAGCCCTTTCATAGTCACCTCATTTTCTAAAGATGCCATTTAAATGAATACTCTGAATTGGCCCTTTTTTGATGCAGTCAGTTCTATCAGAAGTCCAAAATAGCTGTCTTTGTTATAGAGGGATTAAACATTGCTAACTCTTTTGTGAGTTTACATGAAGATTCTATTTATAAATTTCTTGATTTACTTGGACGATGCTTTAATAGTTACTAAATACTCCGCAGGTTGGTTATAAAAAGATAAAAAAATTGAAAATCTCCAGTATAACCAATCGGCTGAGTATACATTAAACTGTCATTTATTATATTGTTTTCATTGTTATTTTACTAATGCATTAATAAAACTTATGGTTGGAGTCACGTACCAAACATACTCAAATGAATTTATTTTGATTTTTCAAAAAACTGGCCTGTAATCTTGATCAATGTGAAGGTTTCACTTTTAGTTACAATCTTCATGAGTCAGTAAGATCCAGGTATAAAATCTAAAACCTTGTATTTTGACAATATTTGAAGCAGTGGGATGGTATATGAGAGGAGAAAGTTATCCACATATAGAGCTGATGCCTTTAAGTACATGTTCAGTTGTTTTAAATCCACTCATCCGTCATCCTCTTTCCTTTCTTTTTTATGTACATTGACTTGCACTCTTTTCTACTAAAGATGGACTTTTGGGTCTATTAATAAGGGTAAACAATAAACAAAGTTTTTTTCCCCCTAGTAAGGCCCTCAGCACTTGCTCATTAATATTGACTGTCGCCTACTAGTCTCAAAAAAATTCAAGTAAATATTATGTCATTGTAGTCTTAAATGATATGTTATTTTCCAATCAAGAAAATAGTTTCCTTGGTCATTGGAAATTGAAAGTTAGCTAACAAGCTTCTAATATCTCATATTAACATTAATATTCATCAAACAGCACATGCTGGTGAACTTTATGTTCCAATTTGCGTGCTTAAAGTTCAGAAGTACATTTTTTAAAGAATATCAAATTATCAACTGGTAAACAAAGTCATAAATATTTCAGTAATAAATGCCTTTGCCTTATTTATGTAGGAGGCATCTGAAAAGGCTTTGTTCTTATGGACATAGATTATAAATTGTTTCTCTTTAAACCTAAACTTCTTGATTATTTGAGAATAGCACATATGAGAAATTTCTTAGTGGGCATTGCTTGTCAAATCTTAGAAACTTTGTTTCTTGAAAAATATTTATTCTGATTAAGAGGCCCTTTGAGCTTCATTTTAGCATATGGCTACTTCGCTTCATGGATAATTTTACCTTATTAAAATGGTAAAATGCAGTTGAACTTATGAATGGAAATAGTATTTTAGTTGTGAATACATTTTGATACTATCATTTGAAAGAGTGGTTTAGAAATATAGACTTGTATTTTGTTCCACATTTTATGTGTGTATACACACACACGCACACACACACACACACACACACACACACACACATTTCTTAAATGGATATTGGAGGTTTGATATCATTGACCTACGCATATCTGATGCATAGTAATTATCTGCATGCAGCAACTATTTTATCAGTCATATTAGTAAATCTAATATAATGTGTGATCAGAAGAAAAGGTATTATGGCATTTGAATAAACTTCTATTTATTCGAAACTGATGTGTATTTAATAACTAACTCTAGCTTTTATAGATATCATGCATTAAATACAATCCAGCTCAAGCATTTTCTCATCCAGTATTCCTGTTAAGTATTCTCTATAATCATGGCCAATTGGAATTGGCCTATAAATTGTGTTTCATCTAATTTGTTGCTACCCATTTGTGGCTGCCCCATGTGGTAGGCATGCAGAAACATCAGGTCTGCTGTTCTGTAACATTCAGGTGGCCTCCAGGTAGTAGGCAAGGCCCAGTGCTGATTTCACAATGGTCCTATCAACCAGCACCACTTAGCAAATTACTTGGAGACAGTGAATGATTTTATGGGGAACAGGAGAGGATTTTGTAAAGTGGATATTTTTAAGTTCTTCTTTTTGTCAACCAAGATGTGTCACTAGCTAGAGTCTATTGTTCTCTGTTGAGAGAATAATTTGTTTCTGGTCCTCGCTAGGTTTTTTCAAGTGCAATGCTGAAAACAGTGTGTCTTCATCCCAGTTCCCGCTATATCCACACCAGTTAAAAAAATTTTTTTCTGGTTATTTCTTTGATCAAGTGGCATTTTATGTTAATTAGAATTGTGGGTTTCACTCCTTAAATAACTCACGTTGTTTTGATTTTGATTCTTTGCCAAAGATGGGGAAAAAGGCAATCTGCCAAAAAAGTGTAATTTTTTTGGTATAAACAGATTATTTAATAGTGAATTTCTCAGTTATATGCACTCCTTTTACTCAGGAGAAATCTCCCAAGGGAGGAATAGGTATCTATGTATTCTTACGGGGAATATTTATACACTATATTAAATAATAAAGGTTAATAAGCACATAGGTGATGTCAAACTAAACAATGAAAAATGTATGTCTTCTTTCTGTGGTGGAGAAATTTGGCTCTTGTCAATTTAGTTCCCTGAAACAATGAGAAACTGTTGTTTGCTTTGCAGTGAAAACTCTGAAAAAAAAAATGGTAACCTCAATAACTTCAAAATTAGAAGCAAATCTAAAGTTCTCGTGGTTTGTTGGGAGAGACATCTGTTGGAAGGAATTATAAAGGACATGGTCAAATTAGACAGTTCTTCCATTCTGTAGGCTGGTTTTTTGTTGTTGTTGTTGTTGTTTTCTTGGTGGTTTCTTTTGCTGTGCAAAAATTTTTTGTTTGATATAGTACTACTTATTTTTTCTTTCGTTTTCCTTGCCCAAGGAGATATATTAGAAAAAAAAATCACTAAAAGAAATGCCAGAGTTTACTGCCTATGTTTTCTTTTAGGAGTTTTATGGTTTCTGGTCTTACATTTAAGTTTTTAATCCATTTTCAGTTTATTCTTGTATATTGTATAAGAAGGTGGTGCAGTTTTATTTATTTGATTTTTTGTATGTATCAGTCCAGTTTTCCCATTTATTGAATAGATTGTCTTTACCCCACTGTATATTCTTTTCTCCTTTGTCATAAATGAAATAACCATGTAGGAGTAGGTTTATTTCTGGACTCTTTATTCTGTTCCATTGATATATGTGTCTGTTTTTATGCCAATACCATACTGTTTTGATTACTACAGCCTTGTAGTATAGTTTCATGTCAGGCACAATGAGAACTCTAATTTTGTTGTTCTTTTTCAAGATTGCTGGGCTATTTGTGTTCTTTTGTGGTTCCATATAAGTTTTAAGAGTATATGTTCTACTTCTGTGAAAAAAGTCATTGGTATTTTGATAGGGATTACATTCAATCTATAGATTCCATCAAGGTATACAAACAACTTTCCAAGGTTATGACACTTTACTATGTTGTTTTTGCAGTGCTCCCACAATGAGCTCACAGTGACAAGTTCTTGAACTTGTCAGATTTTGGGGACAATGACAGCTCTGATGGCCATTCCAGAAAAAGAGTTCCAAAATTGCTTTGAAGGGTGTACTAGTCACTGGCATTGGTGAATAGCTTCCCAAGGGGAGTACTTCAAAGATGACCATAGTGATATTCAGCAATGAATTATGGGTGAATATCCCAATGAATTATAGGATGAGTTTGTGAAATTGTCTGCTCTCGTACAATGGAATATTACTCAGCCATACAAAAGAATAAAATCTTTCATTTGAGACAGCATGAATGGATCTAGAGGGTATTATACTAAGTTAAATAAGTCAGACAGAGAAAGGCTAGTACCATGTGATCTCAAAATAAATAAACAAACAAAATAGAAACAGACACATAGATAATGAAAACAAACTGATGGTTGCCAGAGGGGAGAGTTATTGGGGAGCTGGGTGAAAATGATGAAGGGATTAAGAAATATAAGTTGGTAGTTAGAAAATAGTCATGGGGATATAAAATACAGCACAAAGAATATAGTTGATAATGTTGCAACAACTATATATAGTGCCAGGGTTATACGAGACTAATTGGGGCATTACTGCATAAATTTATAAATGTCTAACCACTATGCTGTACATCTGAAAAAAATGTAAAATAATATTGAGCATTAACTATAACTGAAAAAATAATTTAAAAAACTTATACAGTTCTTATCTTTGAGGAATTTATAGGCAAAATATATAAAACTTTAAAATATTTGCAATACGAAGTGTTTATTATCAGGGTTTACAAAAGTAGTAAAAGGTATTTTCACTGAAGGCAGTTTTGAAAAGTTGTCACTGGCCTGAACCCTAGATCCTTTGAACTACCGTTGTTCTTGGTTGGTGTGAGTTCATACTAGATTGCCTCCTGAACCCAAAGGTGGTACTAGAATCAGACTATATTTTCATGTGGGTGGAGTGATAACATCAACTATTATTATTTCTTCTCGTCTTAAGTTTGATTTTAGTTTTCATTTTTTTAAAAATTAAATACCAACATTTTAATACTGTCATTGTTTAATACTTTGTAACTTTGATTTTATTTTAACAAACTTAAGCATTTGCTTGATTTTTAGGAGCTAAGCGTAGGCTCCTAAGTAAATAGTTCATTAATTTTTATGTCAACCTTTGTGCTATTTGCATGCATACAAATGAAACTAAACTACTCCAGGGAACTTGTAGAGGGTCGGTTTCAAATCCATGAATTCATGCAAATGGTAAGGTTACATCATTTGGGTATAAGCTATAAGCTTTGGAGAATGGAGAATAAGCAATCAAAGTAAAATAGCTCTAGGGCCTGCATTATTTATGAAAATGAGATCCTGGCATTTATATTCTAAGGTGCTCTTATAGGAGCTAGAGCTACCTATTTGTAGTTGTACTACAAAGGTCAGTGTGTCTAGATCAGCCTGACTTGTGGGCAGAGAAACTATTCTGCTGCATCTTTATTCAGAGGAAATCCCCAGGGCTTTTGTTTGACCTACTACATTTCTAATAGTCATTGCTACCACATCTGAAATCCCTACAGGTTAAGAGCAAGCATATTCCACCCATTCTAAGCTGTCATCAATTCAAAGAGCATTATGTTCAATATATGACTAAGAAAGACAAAATGCTTCCAATTATAGTATGACTTTTGATAAACTGAAGATTCATCCCAATTTCAATGATGTGAAATTGTGAAAAATAAGAAGTTACCTTAGGGTTGTTGAAATACAATATTGCTTTTATGTTGTCAAGTATGCTTGCTAGATTAGAGGTGAAGCCTTTTACAGGGCTGTCTCTGTTAGACACTTGCAAGGAATGAGAGGTCAGAGACTGCATCCCTCCCATTAGAGAGAGAAATGTGCAAATATTAGAGTTTCATCTTATACGGTGCTTGGGATCTCTGTCTCTGTTTCTATGCCTCTTGTATTTCATTGCTGCCAGTTCCAGTACGATGCAAATAGACATAAGAACACTTCAGCAGTGTTTCACATACTTTTTATTAATACAATCCTTTAATTCTAAATCTGTTTAAATTAAAATAAACAGTTCAGACATTCTTAGTAGAATATCATAATAAGATGTATTTCTAGAAACTTGGTTAATAAACAAAATAAGCAAAATAATCCCTGTTCTCCTTAACATCTCATCCTGCTCCAAAAAAATCACTTTTTTTTTAGCGATGTCAAAGTCACAACTGTTGGCTTGGTAAGGATATAGTGACAAGGAATAAGTTCTCTATTAAGAGACTCAGAATTTCAATTCTGCTACACGTATATCTGCTTAATTAAAGCAAAGAGTCCACAGACAAAATGTAGTGCCTGGAACTTGAATTTTAATAAATGCAAATGGACTGAAATTGAGAATAATCAGCTAAAGTTCCACGATAGAATATTTGTATTTACCTAGGAATTCATCAGCTTTTACTTAGCTGTAACAGACGCCTCAGGAGTGAAGATAAAAAGTATAAAATTACTCCAGCAACTTGGCAACTCGGAAATGTACCCCATAAGTACTTTGGATTTTTGTGTGGGAAAACTATACATTCTATGAAGCCAGATGAAGAAAGGAAACAATTTGTCATATGTTTTTAATTTTATTTCAACTCTGTGGGTACTGTGTGCCCCCACCACAACCTCTACCACTACCACTACCATGTGTCTTGGAATCTGGGTTCTCTTCAGTTGTCTCTTAAAAGACTGTAGGCTTATAGTCTTTAAATATAAAGATAGATGATGAACATGTTATTCTCATCAGGTGATGGGTTGTATCTCTTTAACCTAAACATCCTTCATAGTGACAGGCTAAATCCTGTTATTTGTTATTGTTCTTGTTTATTAGAGAAGGAGTTCAACATCACACCGAAAAGACAGTACAATTATTATTAGGTAGTGGCATTGCTATAAGGTGTACCATATCCCATCATAGTATATGATTCCTTGGTGGATTGCCTCACTGCTCCAGTAAACTATTAAGTTCAATACAGATAAACTAGTTGCTCAGCATCGAAATAAACACTAAATCATTAACACTTAAGCACAGCGCCTGGCACATAGGTGATCAGGTACTGAAGTATCACATGACCTGGTTTCAGTAGCATTGGTATGTGATAACACGTATTTTCAGAATGATCTTGACCAGGCCAAGTTGTAGATGCTATCTAATGATGCTGAGAAACTCCCATTATAATGTCTTTTGTTAAAATTACTTTTGGAGTTACTGTTTTGCAAATTTTATTTTTACTTCACTTTGATTCACTAAAAGAATGAGTTTGAGCAGAGGAGTTCATCTAATCTTTTGGCTTCCCTGAGCCACATTGGAAGAAAAAAATTGTCTTGTGCCATACATAAAATAAATACACTAAGGATAGCTGATGAGCTTAGAAAAAAAATCTCATTATGTTTTAAAAAAGTTTACAAATTTGTGTTGGGCTGCCTTCATAGCTGTCCTGGACTGCATGGGGCCCACGGGTTGTGGTTTGGACAAGCTTGGTTTTGAATATCATATTATAAATTAAGCTATTTAAAGAACTTTCAATTCTGAAAACTGTGACTAGAGTTCTTATCTACAAAGAGAAAAAAAGGAGGTGGATAATTTTGTAGTAGATCTGAAATAGTAAGATCAATTATATGTAAAATGCAGTTATCCAGAATATTAAGTTAATTTATATGTCCTCATTTTCATATAAATACTTTCAACAGTAGCAAACAGGACAAAGTAACATTATTTCTTAAATCGACATCTGTCCATAGCACAATCTTGCACACCTCCTTTCATTTTTAAACATCCTGCTTTTTCGAAAAATCATAACAAATCGATGTATTTTCTAAAAATGCTCCAGTAATGTTCCAACTAAACGTGTACGAATATGGTAATACGAATGTGAGTGTCAACTCTTTATGAAGGAATGAGAATTTATTTAGCTGCTAAATTGACAGATTTTAAGGAATTGTTGCTTCAAAAAGTGAACAATGAGTCATGCACATAAAAATCAAGTGAATTATAAAATGAATGAGTGGTATAAATCAGTATTTATACCACTTTCTAAATAGAATGTGTAAGATCTTCTCTTAGGTACTGATTGTACTGCATTTGCAAGCAAATGCACATTGCAAATAAGGGTTACTTGAAGGAAAAAACATCATTTGACTTACATTATGATCATGTTGGTATTTCTACATTGAATCATAATCATTGTTAGTTTGAATACAATTGTATGCAATTTATTCATTCAACAACTTTTATTGAACGCCAAGACTGCATCAGAGTGCTACACAAGAGTGATACAGAGACAATTTCACTCCTGAAAGATTCTAGTTAAAGAAGAATGTGTCTTCATATTTGACTTCCAAAAAATTATTAATATATAACAATAATAAGCAAGTTCTCTCTATTAAATTTCTACATTCTGCCTCCGATAGTAAATAAACATACTCTGGGGGCTTTCCTCTAAGTGAGATAGGTGCTCCAGGTGTATCTGATGCGTGAATGTTATGGACGTTCTGAAACTGATATAATTGGGGTTAGAAGGTAAACTCTGAAAAAGGTAATAACAATACAGTACAGTATTCTTCCCTTATCAGCTTCGCTTTCCATGGTTTTAGTTAACCCATAGTCAACCATGGTCTGAAAATATTACATATCTTATATTAGAAATTTTAGAAAATTCTGGAAATAATTCATAAGTTTGAAATTGCATGCCATTCTGAGTAGCATGATGAAAACTTGCAGTGTCCTATTCCGTTCTGCATGGAGTGACTCATTGCTTTGTCACACGTATGCTGTACACTACCAGCTCATTAGTTACTTAGTCTTGGTTTTTAGATCGACTGTCTTATTGTAGTAGTGCTGGTGTTAAATTAACTCTTATAGTAGCTTGATGCTATGTCACAATGCCTATGTCATTCTATCTTGTCATGTAAGAGTAAGCACATTCATATAACCTTTATTACAGTATACTGTTTTCTTTTTTACCATGTATATTTTTTTTATTTCATTTCCAGTGCTTTTCATCTCTTTGGTGGATCCATCTGTCTTTCTGTTGTCATACTCCTCCTGCAGTTTTGTATCCTTTTGTCTTTTTGTTTCAGAACACATTTCAGCATTTGTTGTAATGCAGGTCTTGGGATGGTAAATTCCTTCAGCTTCTGTTTATCTCAAAAAAACCTGTATTTCTCCTTTATAGCAAAAGGATACATTTGCTGGATATAGTATTCTTGGGTGCTGATTTCTCTCTTTAAATATTTTGAATAATTCTGCTCTCTCCTAGCTTGTAAAGTTTCTGTTGAAAAATCTGATGATAATCTAATGGGGTTTTCCTTATAGGTTACCATGTTTTTACCCCCGGCTGCCATGAGAATTCTTTCTTTCTCTTTAATTTTTGATAGACATAGAATATGCTTTAGAGAAGGTCTTTTTGGATTGAGATTGTTAGGTGTCTTATTAGCTTCTGGAATTCAAGGGTTCAGTTCTCATTGATCTTTTTTTTTTGACTAAATTCTCTGTATCTTTCTCCCTCTCTTCTCCTTCTGGTTAACCCACTAGTCTTATCTAGTTCTTTCTAGTGGAGTTAGATAGTTCTTGTAGAGTTCTTTCTTTCATTTTATTTTGTTTTTTACTCTTGATTTGATCTCTTCTTCCATGTGAGTCATTTCTAGATTTTTGTGTTCAGTATCACTAATTCTTTCTTAGTTTGCTCTACAAATATTTCCTAAGATTACTAGTTTATTCTTCATTTCATTTATTGAGCTCTTCAGCTCCAGCATTTGTTTGGTTCTGTTTTATAGTTTTAATCTCATTAGTAAAGTATTTGATTTAATTCTGAGCTTGTTGAACTGCTTTCTGAATTTTCTTGTATTTCATTGAGTTTCTTCAGAACTGCAATCTTGAATTCTCTGTCCTTTAGATCACAATATTCCATGTTTTTAAGTTTATTTTTGGATATTTTTAAAATTTATTTATGAATTTTCTTGTTACCTTGGTTATTCATTGTGCTTAATAGATTATTTTTCTACCTGGGCATTTGTGGGAATAAAATCTTTATTTTTATTTTTTAAGTATGACGCATTACTGTGTTGCAGCTTGATAGAGGTCTTTCTTTGGTTTTCCAGTAGGTGGTGCTTAAGCTAAGTTTTGTTCTTTCTTACTTGCACTACTGGGATGTTTGGGGTCTCTTTGGGGTGAAATGCCTCCACAGTGCAAAACAACCTGTATTCCCTGAAGAGGTGGGTGTTCTGTTTATACCTAGTTGCTGGGCCTCAAGACACCACCCCCTGTGGTGGTGTGTGATACACTATGGGTATTCTGCATGTTCCAGGTGCTGCTTTTCTGCAGCCAGAAGCTTCCAGCAGTGCTGCTCTGTCTGAGATGTCCTATTTGCCTCTACCAGGCTCCAACATGATGGGTGGGCAGCATGAGGGGAAGTGGGTTTGTGTGTTCCACTACAACGACTACTGACCACTTAACGCTGGAAAGTGGTTTCTGCATTTTTCGAGATCTACTGAGTGAGGATGTTATTGACAGGTGGGCCACAGGAGGTTGGGCTGGGGTAGGGGGTGAAGGTGGAGGTGGGGTTAGGGTTGTGGTTCCTGCATCTGCAGCTTCTTTTGTTTGGTGATAGCAGTTTGTGGAATGCTGACCTTCTTTGCACCGCTTCTCTGCCCTTGACTTTGGGCTTAGCTTCATTGTGTACGGGCCACCCAGGCCTGATTGCTGCTTCTGCCCCTTGAGTTTGACCAGTGGGAGTTGACCCCTGGGGCTGCAGCAAGCATCAGACTACTGCATCTGCTGCTCGAGTCTGTTGTTCTGATCCCACCCCACCCCCATTGCTCCTGCTCACTCCCATAAGCATAATTTTATGTATCTCAATGCTCACATCCCTCAGACATGTTTGTGTTGAACAGGGAATCCTTTGTTAAATTATAGCTGTCCAACTTGTTATAACTTCAGAGGGAGAGACCTGGAAGTCCTCTCACTCACCATGCTGCTGACATCTAATATGTTGTTAAAAGTGCTCTATTTTATTATTGTTGTTAATCTATTCCTGTGCCTAATTTATAACTTAAACTTTATCACATGTGTATATGTATGTATGTATGTGTAGGAAAACACATGGTATATGTAATATAAGGTTTGGTACTGTCTGCGGTTTCAGGCATCCACTAGGAAGGGGCCTTGGGACATACCCCCTGTGGATAATGGGAAATACTGGGGAAGGTAGCATAATTTGAGTCAAATTAATAGTCTGTGAAGAAACAGAAAAACTTTGTGCTGGTTCTGGATCACTGAAGAAGTCAGAGAAACAAGTATTCCGTTAGTTTGTTTACCCTCTGATCTGTCCATTTCTTTTCTTTCCCTTATCACCCACCTAATCCAGTCTTTCAGTTTCTTCCTGAAATTTATTTTCAGAAGTAATATCCTAACCCATAATCTACCCTGCATATCATCACCAAATTAGTCTTCCATAGATCTGCTTTGGCTCTGGAGCATCGGATCCCAAGTGGTGGTACACATACCCCAGGGGTACGTGCTGGACCATTCAGGGGTATGTAAAAAATAATCAGTAATAGCAAAAAAAAAAAAAAGTAAAAAAATTCAAAACGTTAGTTACGGAACAGTAAATGTTAAGTTTGAATCACCATTAATGGAGGCACTTCAAAATTAGATCACATTAGTGAATGATGATTGGTGAGGGTATGACTATGAACCCTTCCCCCAAACCACTCTTCTGCCAATCATTACACACAGTTTCAGAACAACCTGTTTGCGACTTTTCTAGAACTTCCCCAAACATATAAATCCATCTGTAGCTAGGCTGTTTGATCAGTTTAGTTATTGACTGAATAAAAGTAAATGTATTGTCTTTCATTGTGATTCTTTTCAAGTAGTTTTTTTATTTAATGTTTAAATAGTTGATCATCATCATCAATATTTAACTGTTATGAGTGTTATAAAAGTAAATGTGTCGTTTGTACTTTTAGTGTAGTAATTTTTCTTTCCTAACTTACTACCTCATTTCCATTATTTTACATTAAGATAAGCACTGAACAAAAGTGTCAGTATTTAAAAACAAGATGTACAACTTACAGAAATTGGTTTAAAAAGGGTACAGAAGTGGAAAAAGGTTGGAACCACTGCTCTAGAGTATAAGTTCTACTTGCTTTATTTTGGCATTTACGTTAGTTTAAAACTTGGACTGGCTACAGTGCTCATTGTTCATTTACCTCGTCTCTATCTAGAAGAAAGTGCTAAATTTCTTTCCAGCTTATTGCAAAAAAGAATTGCACGAGTAATCATGAAAACACTGTAGTGACAGAGAATTGACAACCCTTGCCGTATTATACTGGATTTGAATTTTCAAATCCTCTGAGAATGAGGAAGGGCTTCATGTGGGTTATAAATAGACATTGGCAAGCTTTGAATTGCCCACATTTGACTTTGTTCTAAGCCTTAAGCAAAGCTCTGCTGGCATGCTGAACCAACTTTCACTCTGATGTGAGTTATAAAGACACAGGGTGAATGGCTCCATTTGGAACATTATGTTAGCCAAGTAGGTAAACTTAATTTATGGTTAGACTTCCCATATCCTTGTCATTCCTCAGAGGATAATTCCAATATCCCTTCTTGACCCAAAGCTGATAAATTCCACTATTCTTTATGAAAATTATGCTTTATTATTTAAAAGAATAAATGAGGCACCAAGATTCATTTCATTGTCAGTCATCTATCAAAAAGTGGTAACATCTGGAATGTAAATTGTGATCTAGAATCACATTTTCATAGACGTACTAATTAATGACATAAGTTTTTGTGCATAGCACTTATGGTAATGTGGGATGACCTTAGATGTTCTAAATTGGTATTTATACTCTTGCCATGGCTCTATATGCATAAAGATTATCTTAATACGTACTCAACATTAAAGAACCCACATATCACCTTTGATAGTACTATCATCTCCTACCTCTCATCTTTGGTAATACCAGACTTGTTTGGAACTTTCTGATGAAATGTAGTCATTCATCAAATACTTTTCTATGGAGTATTTAATGTGTCCAGTACTGTTTTAATAACTGGGTGTCCTATCTCTAGGGACATTGATAAGACACGGAATTTTGTACATACCAAGACAGGAAAGGTGTGGCAAATAAGTGGGAATGACCCAAAATACACAGTAAAGAGCTCAGCAGGGTAGGTGTTGGCTGAAGATAACAGTTTCTCCCTGCTGGCTGCAGAGGTACAGAGTAGTGACTAAGACAGTGTACAAAGGGCACAGCTTTCTCAGAGCAGCAGCACAGCTGCAGGGGCACCAAATGGGGCTGTAGGGATCCCAGTGGGTGAATGGAGCTCAGCAATGGGAAACAGTGTTAGATGCTTAGAATATCAATGAGGCAGGCGATCACCATCAGGCTTTGGCCAGAGGTGCAGGCATCAAAGACAGCATGCAGAAACTAGACTGGAAATTGAGATGGGAAATTCTAATACTGACTAGAGCTGAAAGTGCGTGGAGGATGTGTGTGGATTTTTGTGTGCAAGTCTGTAATTTGTATAGACTACAACACTAAGCTAATTCCAAAGCAGGTAATACCATCTGCTGATTATTTTCTTAGTCACTAACTTTTTTGGATGAATGGTTTTCCATGCTGGATACATAAGTCACTTTTCATACCTTGGCAAACTTTATTTGGATCCATTGCCCATCTCACATCTCCTTTTGGGGCCTCTAAGCTATCTGGATAGCACAGTTGTAGTACTATGCAGTTGGATGAAGAACCAATCAGAATCACGTCCTTCTATTCTAAACTATCTGGTTGTATGAATGATCTTCAGTGAAGAGAAATGAAGCTCAGGAGCACTCAGCACATACATATTTGTGAGAAATAAAAGAACTTATTGTGTAACTGCATGACAGCAATAAAATTCCCAGAGAGGGAAGTTAAAAATAAAACATAAAAAGGAGGAAGGAAAAGGGTAGAAAAAGTGGAAGTGAAAGAACTGAAATTTATCTACCATTTTGATTTAAAAGTGACCTTAAAGATTGACAGACTGTTTAGGAAAGCAGAATAACCTATTTCTAGTTCTTATCTAATTCAGAAATGCATATTCTTCCCTAAATACATTTTTGTTAATGCAAAAAAAAAAAAACAAAAAACCAAAAAAACCCCCAAAAAACTCAAGGGATAACTACAAATATTTGCAAACATCCAAAACATAAATGAACTCTTCTTAGAAACCAATTTAACACATTTAACTGTATATTTAGTTATTAAATATAAACTCTATTTAAATGTATATTTTTATGTGTATCATGTTGTATACACATACATACACACACATCTTTATATATGCCATATGATATGCTGTGTCATAGTTTTTTAATGGAGTGTGTCTCCTAGGTTTGAAGTACTTAATATATTTATGTTCATGTCTCAAATATTATTGCTCTTTTTATCTATATTTTTGCACCAGTACTGGCAAAATGACTACTTTATTTGAAGATAGTCATTTAAATATCAAAAAGAAAACCATGTGGCTCCCTGGTGGTGTAGTGGCTAGGCTTTGGCACTCTCACTGCTGTGGCCTGGGTTCGCTCCTTGTCCAGGGAACCAACCAAAAAAATAAAATAAAAATAAAACCATAGTCCTTTGTATTTCTGTTGCCAACCACTTGTTTCCTTGAATGGGATTTCTAATTTATTGTCGATTAACATGACAAATCATTTTAGTTCTCATAGTCTGGTATGGTTATACCTGGGTGGCAATGGGATGAGATTCAGGAGACCTAGTTCTTGCTACTATGTCTTTATTAAGCCATTTCAGCCACTTGGGCTATCCATCACTAATCTCATCAGATGCCCCTGACAACTCAGAACTGTTCCTCCTCGATGAGCCTCTCTTCTCTGACCGTGGGATTCCTGTGATAGATGTCTACCAATTCCTCTGCATCTTTTTCTTTCCTCGCTCATTCAAACTTACACTCTAACAAGCTTAATCTGTTCAAAACACTGCTGTTATGTATTGTTTGTGCAGAATTAATTGAAATAACACCCCTGTCTGTATACCATATAACCCTCACAGTGTTTAAGGATGAAGCCCTGAGAGGAGGGGTGGTTGAGAAGATTTTAAAAAGAACATGCACTTTCTACGGAGTCTTTAAGAACACGTAGAATTTACACGGAAACATACGGCTGGGAAGAGCAATTGTCATCAGCAAGGTTTCAACACTCCTGGCCTTTTCAGGCAATGGTGAGTGAAATGAGATTGAGGTCCCAGCCTACGTGGGAGATAAACTTGTTGAGTGGCTCTCATCTAGACTGTGCAGGTAAAGGGTTGTCATGCCGAATTGGAATTTCATTTTATAAGCCTTAGGGAGCAGAATCCAGGAAGAATGCGTTATTTGGTCCTCTTTCGGTTTGCAGTGATAGAAACACAACTCAACATCTAGTTGAAAATGTAAAAGGGGGGTATTTTTATATGGCTCACATAACTGAAAGGTTTAAGGGGTGTATTGGCATTAGTCCTATAGAGCCAAAATTTCTACATTTAGAAATCAAACTCTTTCCATTTTTCTACTCCTCTGTCCTCTGACGCAGCAGACTTATACCTTAATGTTTGCAAATCTAGTGTTACTGTTTTCTAATTTTTCTAGCAGAAACCGTGCAGATGCCTCTAACTGAACCTGGCAGGATGTTGCACTCCATGGGTCCTGTGCACACACCTGGATGTGGGGATGGGGTTAGGACATCTCCAGTGCACACACCTGGATGTGGGGATGGGGTTAGGACATCTCCAACAAATGGACTGAGAGGACAGCAGGACTGGGATGCCAGGAAAGAAAACAAGTCTGTTATCAGAAGAGGGGTGTGGGCAGTGCAAACCATCAGAAGTCATTTTAAATGTCTACAGTAGAATATTGTGAGTAAAGTAACTGTAATTAGCTGAGCAAATTTGGCCATTTAGTAATAGAGTCGTCTGGTACATTTCTGTAGTCTATGGTAGTTACAGGTAAATGGGCTATATGCCGCCACCCCCCACCTCTCTCACCTTCTCATTGCAACCAGTGGGCCTGCACGATGAAAGCAACACTCACATCCAATTGTGATAAATGTACAAATATTTATTGTCAAACTGTCACAGAGCTATCACACCATTCCTTCTCAGCTCAGGGACAGCTGCACTCTGCCCACAGATATGTGGCTTGCACCTTGCATTGAAGTTTACTCTGAGGCAGATGCAATATTTTTAAGCCAGGATTAACCAACCTTTTGGTGGGGTCAAATGTCGAAGTGGTTGAAGCAGAGTGGCATAGGACAAATGGGGGTCTAGACCTCAACCTGCAGTGATGTTTATTACGAGGGAGTTTGCCAGAATGATGGAAGGGCAGATCATTTAATCAACCACTCACATCGAATACCTCTTATTTCACCAACAGAATATAATTTTGTACTTTCACTGTGCTCTCTGTCGTGGACATTGATATTTGATATCCTTAATTTTAATTCCTGTTCAGGCCATATCACATGCTAACCACCACCCTGAGAATATGGATTAAAGTTAATTAAAATACACACACCACAATTTAAATCTATTTTTTCAAATTGTGATTATTTGATCACTATATCAATTCACTGGGTTGTGACCACCTTCTAAAAAATGAAATTAAAGGAAAGATAAAAATAGAACCGAATAGGATCTTTTTAGAAGAAACACGTACCAGGTATAAAGATTGTTCTGTGATACTTTAGTTTCAAGTTTAAAAATGTTATTTGTCATAAAGTATATTTTCTGTGGGTTGCTCACTGTTTAAAATGTTGTGAAAGCCACTAATTTAAATCATATGGGTATTTTATTCTTCTATTAATACTTTGTTATTGGCATAGTTGCTAGTTGGCATTCAGTAAATACTTATAATTTATTAGTTATTTTATAATATGTATTTTTAAGTTAAATTTGAGTCTTTTTATATTGTATCTTAGGTGATTTTTAAACAAAATGTATCTGAATTTGTGATAGACTACATGAGAAATTGGGTTTACATAACGACATTATACTTAAAAGCACTTTTGTTAGAATACTCCTGTTCTCTCCCCTTACTGTACCTATTCCTCCTTCATCTCCCTCTCCCTTTCTTTACTAATAATTGTTGAAGGCTAAGTAATTTCCATATATTATTTCATTTAATCCTCTCCTCCCTGAGGCATTTAATATTGTCCACATTTTACAGATGGGACTATTAAGATTTAGAGACTTGATAGTAGCTTTCTCAAGGTTAGTTAGTGTATGAACCAGCCGGAAGTTGAACCAGCTCTAGTTTTACTCTAGAGCTCCTTATCTTGATTACGTTGCTTTTTTCAGATTCAAAAGACCAAGTTGGATCACTGTATCAATGTCTCCTGGATCTATTTGCCCTGAACATGGAACACAGGGGAGAACACTGGCATGTCTCCATCCACTTAGCCACTAACTACTCATAGCTCTAGGCCTTTTAGATTTGGGGTTACAGGTCCGAAGGCGAAGAAATGAACAGGGACATAAAAGATCAAAAGCAAGGTGTGTACCTAGTAATTCAACAAAGAACAAATAGACACTGGCAGTTAGGACCATGTCCTGTTTAAAGCCCGCTGTCTCCTGTTGGCCGTGCTGGCTCTGTGATGGCCCATGTGTCAATCCAGGGCAGAGAGTATAGCAAGGGGGAAGAATACTGGGTTTTGGTCTTTCTCCTGTTCTCTTCCCTTCCCTCTCTCTACATTGGCCCTGCTCTCCCCACTTCTGCCCCATTCTCCCCACTTCTGCCCTTCTTTCCCCTGCTCTCCCCTCCTTCTTCCCTTCCCCTCCCCTCTCCTCTTTTTTTTCTCTTTTTTTCTTTATTGTTAAATTTATTGGGATGACATTGGTCAGTAAAAATTACATAGGTCCCAGGTGTACAATTCTACAGTGCATCGTCTGTGTTGCATTGTGTGCTCACCACCCAGAGTCAGTTGCTCTCCAATAGCTCTGCTTTGGTCAGATTCTTTCAATGGTGTCATATGAGATCTTTTATCTCATATGTTCTTATCTTTCTTCCACTTTGCATTCCATCTGCCTGCCAGCCAAGAGTATGTTTACAAGCACCAGTTCCTTTTTTCTTAACAACTAAAGAGTCGAACTGTTTTACAAACCAAACGTAAACACTTTGGGGAACCAGATAATCTTAGGCCATGGCTTCTTTTGTGAAAATAGAACTGTATATTACATATATCTCTCTGTAAACTATTTGAGGATTATAAATTCACAAGGGTGGGAATGTGAAATGCATTGTTCTATCTTTTATTCCCTAAAGAAATCAGTGTATCTCAGAGCCCCTAGACTATGAGAGGAAATGGGTGTGAAGCAGATCCAGAGAATTAGAATGAATCCCACTGTGAGGCTTTGGAGAAGACCAACTTGAAGTTAGTGATTTAGAAGTGGCAGGGACTATGGCAAAGCGTTGTTTACTTGCATGTGTGTTAAAACTTGTGCTGATTCCCTAGCTTCTAAAGGAGACATGCAATAGCTAGTAATTGGGTCAAGCTTTAAATCTTGTGTTTATCATCCTGAAAGTGATCTGATAGATGGCTGTCTTGGCAACAGACAACACATTAAAACTGACACTTGACTGGCCAGATCAGGTAAACTCATTAATGCAGCCTAAGTGAACAATAATGATGCTGTCACATAGATAGACCCTTTGAGGTCCTCACCAATTATGTAACTGAATAAAGGGGTGCATTAGCATGTTGCCAATCACTATTTGGATTATTGCACAAAAGGTGATAAACCTCTCATGAGATTTGAGCATGAGCTTGTAAAGGTGGTTTTTCATATTTCTGCATATAAAAGAAAATTTTATATTAAAATTAAAAAATGTAAAATAGATTACTGGTCTCACCTGATATGTCAAACTTAATAGTGATCATTATAAATTTACACTGAACAGTTTTAGTCCTGAAATACAAAGCTTTGTTCTGTCCCTTCTCTGGTTTCACTCTTTCTCTCTCTTCTCTCTCAGTGTGTCTTTCTCTCTGTCTTTTCTCTGTCTCCCTGTGTCTGTTTTTTTTGTTTTTGTTTTTTTTCTTTTCCCATTTATCCCGTCTTGTTTCTGGTCTCTGCCTGTCTCTCTCTTCTCTCTGTCTGGCTGTGTCTCTTTATACTTCCTTTAGAAATGCACAGACATAATGCTGGGTGGCAGCTTAAATGGACCAGCTGCCCCTGCCACTCCACACTTCGGTAGGCCCTGTTCCTCTTGCTTTACATTGGGACCTGCAGATTGCTCTTTTGCCAAATGGGGACTTCTGACTTTCACTGTTTATATTTCCGTATTTATCTTCATACCTTAACTTCTGGTTAGGTGTAGTCATTTTATGTGCAGACTAATTCTGAACTTAATTGTTTTGATTTTTATAAAACAAATAATAGGAACATTGTGAATGAATCAGGTCAATGCATGGCACTGAGTAGACTTTAAAAACTTATCCTCCTGGTTTTTGGAAAGTATACAGTTTATTGCATGCTGTATCCCTCTCTTCCTGGCCCCCGCCCCTCCCTCCTCTCACACTCTCATGCAGGGAGTTTTTGTTAGCAACTGTCAATGTGTTGTTAACAAATAGGCATATATAATAAAAGGGGATGGTGAGCCTTTTATATTTCTTCTTAGTATTCAAGAATTTAAGATTAGAGCATTAGTAATACTACTCATTTACTTATTATTTTCTAACTGCAGCTCTCAAAGTGTGATTTGTGGACCTCTCAAGGAATCGGGAAGATCAAACTGTTTTCCTAATACTGAGACATTATTTACCTCATTCACCTTGCTGACATATGTGCTAGTGGTACAAAAGTAATCATGTTATAGTCACCTTAGCATGAATCAAAGCGGTGGCAGTCATTGTGTTCTTTACCCCCATGCACTCACAGTGTAAAACAAACACCTTAAAGTCCTCTTTGAAGCAGTAAAAATTATGAATTTTGTTAATTCCTAACCCTTGAGTAAACATGTTAATATTCTTTGTGTCAACATGGGAAATGTGCATAGAGTACTTTTATATATACTGAAGTATGATTGCTGTCTGGAAGGAATGCTCTTGTGCAGTTTAGTTGCAAGCTGAACTAGAGGCGCTTTTTTCCATATATAGCACTATCTTACTTGAAATACAGTTGACAGAAACTACGATTATTTAGATGTGGGTATTTTCAGACATTTTCTTGAGAAAAGACAAAGTGAGTTTGTCACTTCAAGGAAGACAACTGACAGTATTGTCAGTGATAAAATTTGAGTTTGTATTGTTTCAGTTTTGGAGAACTAGACTCTGTCATTGTGAATTTGTCAGCTTCCCAATACTTGAAGACTTTTCTTATGTGATGGATGGTTGATATTAATGAATGATTTTTAAATATTGTTAAATGAAATTAATAAACATTTAGAAAATGTGAATAATTCAGCAAACCTTTATTTTCAAATTACCAATGCAAGATATTACAAAATTATTCATGGGCAAAAAAAAAGTATTCAAAATGCAAGCTATACCAATTGATTTTAATGTTATAAAATAAGAAATTTTTATTGATTTAGCTTCAGATCCACATTGTAATTTAACTTTTAGAAGTAGAAAACTTTCTACTTCTGGTGTAACATCAAAAAATACTGAAAGGCTATTATAATACTTCTCCCCTTTCCAACTATATATCGATGTGAAACTAGATTTTCTACATATTTTTCAACCAAAATGGCATCTGCAATGGAGAACCAATATGGGACTTTCTTTTATTAAAGCCTGTCATTTTAGATATGTAAAATATACAAAAATAACACTTTTTTCACTTTTTTTAATTTTGGAGAAGTTATTTTTCATATAAATACATTTTAAATATATAATGGATTTGTTATTTTAAAATAAATACATATTTAAACATTTCTA
>PVJL010009842.1:0-53968 GCA_004026885.1 Lyroderma lyra | reverse complement strand
AAAGCTCAGGCACGATTCCTCATGGAAGAGAAACAAGAGTTAACGGGGGGGGGGGGGGAGTTTCTGTTTTATATGCAGTGGTGCCCCCTGGCAACACATAAATAAACAAGAAAAAAAAATTTATGTAGTTTTAGTTTCTAAGCAGAGATTCAAAACTGGTCACAAGGTGGTGTGGAAAAGGTAGCATGTGATAACTGTGTTAGATTTGGTGGCCCGAGAAGTCTTCTTGGAAGAGGTGGAATTTAAGCTGCTATCTGGACAATGGGAAGGAATCAGCTGGTGAACATCCAAGGAAAACACACTTTTCCCCAAGGAAAGGACTAGTGAGCTTGGTGTATTGAGGAGGGAAAAAATGACCCACGTGAGCGATGGAAATGAGTGAGATGGTAAGAGTGGTGAGTCTCTTCACTTCCTAGAGCTGGAATAATACAGTGCCACAACCTGGGTGACTTCAAACAAAAGACATGTATCCTCCACAATTCTGGAGGTCAGACATCAAGAAATCAAAGTTTTGTCCTGGCCAGAAGACTATAGGGGACACTATTTCCTTCCCTCTCCAGCTTCTGGGGTTGCTAGCCATCCTTGTAGATGCATCACTCCAGTCTCTGTCTCTGTCCTCACATGGCTGTCTTCTCCCTGAGTGCCTATGTGTCTCTTCCTCCCTTCTGAAAAGTCATACTGGATTAGCCAGCTGGAGCACATAGGGATTAGAAAGCCCGCGAAGCCATGGAGGTCACAGTGTAAAAGCAACAGATGATGTTTAAAGGCAAATACCATGAAATAACATGATTTAACTCCCATGCACGTGTGACAGGTAGATCAGATGGAGGCAGAGTAAGAGGGAAAAAGTGAAAGTAAGCCATTTACCTTACTGTCATATAAAGATGCAGTGGTAGTCTCTCTATTAACTAGAACTCAAGCAACCTCCACTTAAGCAACCAGCAAAGTGCTAGTTTCTTGAGAGTTCAGGTTAACAGAGAGTCTACTTACATTTATCTGGCATCTACCAATCCTCATGGGCACTGGTTAACTGAGAGTCTACTGTATTTCGGAAATAAAAGAAATCACATTTTTGTCCTGAG
Source organism: Lyroderma lyra (assembly GCA_004026885.1). NCBI lineage: Eukaryota > Metazoa > Chordata > Mammalia > Chiroptera > Megadermatidae > Lyroderma > Lyroderma lyra. The sequence continues at coordinate 52,886 of PVJL010009842.1, read as the reverse complement.
CCATTGGAAGGACAGTGTAATATTTGCTGGGAGAGGGAAGATTTAGGGAGCAGGGAACATGATTGGGAGAGAAAATCAAGTGTTGCATTTTGGGCATGTTAAGTTGGAGACATTCATAAAAACATCTGCCTGGCAATATTTACCCATTTCGGTGCATGAGGCTAAATGTCAGAGGAGAAATTGGATCTTGAGATAGAAATTTGGGAGTCATCACCTTCAAGAGATTATTCGAAGTCCACGGTGCTGACTGAGATAGAGAGAGGGAGAGAGAGAGAGAGAGAGAGAGAGAGAAGAATATAGAGGGGAATAAAAAGGGCCCTTTCCCAAACCCAGAGGAATCCTGTGGCTCTCTTTTGCTCTTTTGTCTGTGCCTTTGTTAGGTCATATTGCCTCATGGGTAAGCATCTCCCTTACTACTGACGACTTAATTTATGAAGCACTGTGTGGGGTGGTAAGCCAAGGCTTAGCTGACCCATCTCTGTTTCTCTCATGCCTCATTTTACCCATAATTTACCCTTATTCCCTTATGTCCTGGTTCCACTCCATGAAGAAGGGGTCTGTGTTCACTATGTCTTTACGTCTATACACCAGAGTTTCTTGACCTCAGAACTATTGACATTCGGGACTGGATAATTATTAGGACTGTCTTTGATGTACTGCAAAATGTTTGGTGGTATCCCTGGCTTCCACCTACTAGGTGCCAGAAGCACCCCTGAGTAGTGACCATTAAAAACATCTCCAGACATTGAGAAATGTTCTCTGGGAAGTGGGTGGAGGCAAAATGACTCCCCATTAAGAACCATTGCCATAGACATATCACCTGGCTCTATGTACTAGAGACATTCATTAAACTCTTGCCATCAATGGTGACAGCAATTATATCTTGGCACCCAGCTTCTTTCTACCTTCCTCTGTCCATGAAAGGAAATAGATTCTTTACTAAAAATCTTGTAAAATAAGCAACGGAATTTCTCACTGGTCTCTGGCCAGGCCTGCAGACTCCAGACTCCTTCAGAATTGAAGACAAATATGCAAGAAGTCAGAATGAAGTGTGAAAGAGGGTTATTCATTCTGCCGGCAACAAATGGCAAAATTAAACAACGGGATTAAGAGAACCCTTGCGTAACCAAAGCCTGGCTTGATAAGATAGGGAGGTCATTACCTAAGAAAAATTGCTACCGCGTATTCCATTGACTTTGCTTCCTGACTAAAAAGTCATCTTTAACACAACAGATGTCCTTTTAAAATTTTATCAACCAGAAAAATAGAAGGGGAGAATGCAAACCAGACCATTAAAATGTAATCTAGAGTCTACAAATTAATAAGATGGTAGCGTTATCAGATTGAAAACGGCATGAAATCAAATGATAGGGAGCTGTCCTTCTGGTACATCGTAGTTCCTGAAACCCTAAAGATTGAGGATGAACATGGCCTTGCTTGCAGCATGGTAGCTCCCAGCACAGCCTCAGAAGCCTTGCTGACACCACATTCCTGAAAGCCACCCGCAGTGAGTCTGACGGGCACTGTGGACCACGTGAGTTTGCCAAAGCAATTCCCTCAGAGGTCTTCCTAAGCACCCCAACCTAATCATGAACCCCAAGTTGAGCCACTGTTGCTGTCAAGTTAAAATGTAAGAAAATTGAAACCACGGTATAAGAAAACCCTTCTCTCTAGAAGAAAGAAACGGGGCCCCTGGCTGCCTGTCCTGAGCCCCATCCAGGTCCTGATCGATCCTCCCAAGTGAAGGTATGAACAGTGGCTGGTCAGCTTCCCACTCAGGAAGGAGTCTCAGATTAGCCCTAGTGCTCCTGTGCCCGGATTCAGAGAGAGACGTGTCAGGAAGGAAGAGAAAGACATCCCTAACAAAGGGCGTGCAGAAGGCAACCTTGTGTGAAGGAGAGTAGTGTTCTGGTCCTCAGTGACAGCATGATAAACCACCCCCAAAGAGACAATAATTTATTATTTCTCATTCTATGGGTTAGATGGGTGGTTCTGTTTGTTTGTTTTGTTTTTGTTTTGGTAATGCTGGCAGGAATATGTGACAAAGGACCGAAAAGTCCCAAATGGTCACACTCACACAGCTGGCAGTCGATGCTCACTGCTGCCAGGGAGCTCAGTGGGAGCTGTGGTGCAGGCTCTCTCTTCCCCTCCAGGGAGGCCTTTTCACAAGGCAGCTTCTTTCCAGGAAGGAGTGATCAAACAGCAAGCTGCAGAGGGACGCTCTCAGAAGCTGCCCATCTCTGAAGGCCTAAGCCTGAAAGCACTAGCATGTCGCTTTAACGACATGTTATTGGTCAAAACAGCCACCGGGCCAGCCTAGATTCAAGGGTGGGGAAAGAAAGCTCTCCCTCTTGATATGAGGAGCCCCAGCCTACTTAGGACACCCACGTGGAATTGGATCAGGTCACCTCATTGTAACTAGCCCTTAAATGTCCTCCACCGCTCTTTCATTATGACCTCCAAGCCTTCTCTGGCTTTCCTATGTGCTCCCGCTGATTAATCCAAGATGGCAGGGATCATAACGCAACAGGTACTAGACGCACAGAGACACTGGGAGACAATGGCCATGGGACAGCAGAGGCTGCTGGGAGAGGCTGTCTTTGGACACCAGCAGTCACAATAAATAATTTCTCATTTAACTCCGTGCCCAGCTATACTGGTGTATTTCTACTCTCCTGATCCATATTTGTGTCTTTCCTTCTCCAGAGTAGTGTCATATCGTAAGAGCATGGATGAGAAAGAGAGGACGTGCCCTCCTGCAATTACTTGTACGTGCATGTGTGGAAGGAGTGATCAGAGAGGCAGAAAGAACGACTCTCTTTATACCAGCTTTTGGCTTTGAACCCCAGTCATTCCCCATACTGCTGTGACAAGGATATTTGAGATGTAATAAAAAAATACAGTGAACATTTAAATACAATATGCATTCCAATAAAAGATAGATCACCATTTATCCCTCTCATAATACTCCCCTTCTCTTTGAACACACGTATCCCACCGTTCTTGCACATTCCGAAGCAGTTCTGGAAGTCCTCTGTAGTGAGTGTCTGAGAAATGGGAAAATGGTTTCATCCTCCATCATGACAACACTGTGTCACACATCACTCTATCAAATAAAAACATGATGGTGTGTCCTCATCCACCTTATTCATCAGATCCAGCACCGTGCATCTTCTGGCTCTTCCCCAAAGTCAAAATGACCATGAAAGGTAAATGCTTTGAATCTATTCAGGACACCGAGGCAGCCACGAAAGGGCAACTGAAGACACTCTTGAAAGAGGACTTTCTAGAACTGCTTCAGAAAGTGACAAGGACGATGGGATGCGTGTGTTCAAAGCGAGGGGGAGTATTTGAAGGGAATAATGGCAATGTGTCTTTTACAGTAAGTTTTTTAAATTTAAACATTCACTGTGGTTTTTTATCACATTTCATGTATAGAAAATGTTCAAGAGCCATTTCTTTCATCTAATCAAGTTTTTAACAAACTCAGTTTTCACTCCATCCTCTGACATTTCCTTAAAGCATGAGTAAATAGTTGATTCCAGTTTTTAAAATATCTACGTCATATGGCTAGTACAAGCATTAAATGAAAGATGATTGGATTGCATTTGATGCAGTAAATGCTAAAAAAATGTTAGATGATGATGATGATGATGATGATGATGATGATGAAAATAACTAGACACAGTGTCTGATGTAGTAGGTACTTAATAAATGACAGTTCATTTCATTGTGGAGGAGAAGCTATTTTGGAGGAAGAATAGCAAAGAAAGAGGGTGCCATTCATTTGGATGGGGAGAGAGGGATGTGAGGGCTGAGAAGCTTGGGGTCAGGAGAAGGGCGGCGCTCACTGTGCCTCAGAGCTATCTTTAATACCAAATTATCAGAGGCCGTGGGGGGATTTTCACTGGCACAGGCATGCTTTCCCCCTGAGCCCTGGAATAAGTACTTAGAAGGGTAAAGGTCAGTTCATTAATCTCCTCATTTGTCTGTTTGTTTAGTCAGACGGATGCTCTATGGTGAAGGCAATTTGAAGACGGGTGAAAGAAATTGAGACCAGAAAGAAATATGTACTCGAACCCACTACAGTTTCATCACATTGCAGATGGAGGGGTGTGCAAGAGAAAGGATATGTTTCCGATTCAATTCTCTGTTTTAAAAAAAGAAAGAAAGAAAGAAAGAAAGAAAGAAAGAAAGAAAGAAAGAAAGAAAGAAAGAAAGAAAGAAAGAAAGAAAGAAAAGAAAACTGATCAAAATTGGAAGCTCATGACTTGGTTCTGTTCTTTCCAGGGTTGGATTATTCAACTTGCCTTCCAGCTGGCATTCGATCAAGGTTTCTTTTCCTAGTGAATTTTTGTTTTGCTCAATTAGACAAAATCTGCCAAGCAAGAGGAGTGTGAGTCCTTACCCCATTCCTCTGTATTGTGCTACCCTCCTGCTTGACCCCAATTCAGCCTTCTGTGAGGGTCCCTGGAGGAGCCTCATTCTAAGAAAGGTTGAAACAAAAGCAGAGCAAAGACTTAATACCTTCTAATGAAGGAAAAGGAGAGAAATTTTGATGAAAGTTACCCTCAGTAAACTCAGTATCATTTTTATTCATTGCCAAGATAGCTCTCCATTTGGCTCCAAATAACCTGAAAACAGCTATCTGGAGTCTTTCTGGAGAAAAAGCCTTGAGAAAGAGGAAGTGACTTCCTAAAGGTCACTTTGGCAGACAATAGGAGCACAAAGAAGGCAGCTCCTGTATGTCTACTGTTTACCTCGTCAGAGGTTGTGGCAGGCAGATTTCTACATGATCCCTGCCTCCTGGTATTCACACTTTTGTGTAATCACTTCTCCTTGAATGTGGGTAGGACTATTACCTGCTTCTAATCAATAGACTATAGCCAAGGTGATGGGATGTCACTGCCATGATTATGATACGTTATATAATATTCCACATTATTAGCAGATTTACTATAGAGGCTATCCTTGCTGGCTTCATGAAGGAAGTGGTCATCCTAGGAAACACAGCATAGAATTGTGGGTGGCTCCTGAGAATCACAAGTGTCCTCTAGGAATTCCAGGTAGCATGGGAAGCTGAGGGCAATTTCCAGCCAAGAAGCTGGGGGCCCCAAACACAAGGAAACAAATTCTACCAACCTGAGAGAGCTGAGAAACATATTCTTGCCCAGTAAGGCCTTCAGGTGAGAATGCAGCCTATATGATGCCTTAATGACACCTTTGTGATACACTAAGCAGAGGAAGAAACTAAATTGTGCTTAGTCACCTACCCACAGAAACTACCGGGGATCCCCCAAAAATGTATACAAAATTTAAGGATGTTATCTCTGTACAGTGGAATTGAATTACAATAGAAATGTGTAGTATGACGTTCACTCAGAAGATGGTATTAATCAAATGAATGCTAGTGTCACCATGCAACAGGCAGGACAGTCAGAGAAAATGACTTAAGTACAATTGTCATTCAAAGAGCACAAGACCATTTTAAAGTGGTATTTGAAATTCAAGAATGTTGTTTGAGTTTTCCCCAAGTTCTCCTAACTTGGCACCCCTTGACTTCTACCTATGGGGGACCTTAAAGGATGTGGTGTACGGTAGAAAACTGGCTACCCTGGCAGTACTTCAGGAAGAAACTGAAATGGCATGTGCAGGGATACAAGTGGACACTTTGTTCAGTGTTGCTCAAGCAGTAGTTCGCATAGTCAGAAGTGTCTGGACATTGATGGTAAGTATTTTGAGCATCTCTTATAGTTGCAGAAGTCAAATGTGATTTGTATTCATCTTTTATTATCAGTATATATTGAATATTACAATTTTAATAGTTTCATCTTTCTTAAAATGTGTATATATTTTTGGCACCCTCTGAATAAGATAATGAATAGGTGTTTTTAAGTCACAAAGTTTGTAGTAATATGTTACATAGGAGGTAGGTAACAACATCCTCAAGCACCTATTTCTGTCTGGCATGAAGACACTCTGATTATGTAGAGGAAAACCAAGGGTCTTTCATGGTACTTTTAAATCCCACTTTAACATTTCCAAAGTGACTCTCCCCATATTCCACCTATAGGATAGGTCATTTTCCACAGTATAACCATTACTCTAAACCAAAATGTACGTAATAACTCCTATATCTTCCATGTACTTTTTTATGATTATATTTCATTGTTTTATTTGTCACTTCATCACAGATTGTTAGTCACCAAAACAAAGTTATTTTAGTCAAATTAAGTGATATTTTGATAGCTTATTAACATCTCCACAACCTCACTTCACCCAAAATGAAATCATCTAGAAAAAGAAGTTGAATCACATTTTAGAAATTTAGAGAAGGTAAGTATTTTAGGAGCTCTTTATTGTAATTTTCTCATTTTATAAGTGGGAGAAGCAAGAATTAATAATGTGTTAGGACTAGACAAATTTAGTGGCAAACTGGGGCAAGAAAACAAGTTGTAACACAACTCACCCCTCAAGAATGGAATTTACATCTACAGAGTACCTGCAATGCCCAAAGCATTGTGATAAGTACTTCATCTCTGTTCCTACTCATCTTTAACTGTTTGGTAAGTTATGGATTGTTTTTTTCTAGCAGCATGGTACTCTACTAGAGATTAAGTTCTCTTTCTCTCTTTTTCAACAAGAAAGTTGTTCCAAGGTCTAAAATTAACTAATGAAAGACTCTCTTAAAAAGTGAGAGCTGAGAGGACATATTAGAGGATCTGCACATATTAGAATCTTGGAGGTGATATCACTTAGAAGGGTGCATACCTGGCTAATAGTCCCATCTTCCATTCAAAGGTAGATAAAACTATCTTCTTTTAAAATAGTAAAGGCAAGTTCCAGTCAAGATGGTGGAGTAGGTAAAGATTGTGCCCACCTCTGCCCACAACAACATCAAAATAACAACTAAAGTATAGAACAATCAACACAGAGAATCACCTGAAGACTAGCTGAACAGAAAAGCCCTATAACTAAGAATGTAAAGAAGAAGCCATGTGGAGACGGGTAGGAGAGTCAGAGCTATGAAACGAGCTGGCCCCATACCCGAGTGTGGCAGGTAAGTATTGGGAGGGATATCTCATCTGCAGAGACCCCCTCTGTTGAGGGAGAGCTTCCAGCCCCACAGCAGCCTCCCGAGCCTGGAGCACAAGGGCCAGGAAGAGGAGCCCCCACAATACAAGATTTAGGTGTGAAAATCAGCAGAGATTCCAGCTGTCCAGGTGAGACAGAAGGCTGCTAGGAACCCATGTGTATTGTTAAGTGGCCCATTCTGGGCTCCAGCAGAAAGACAGTGACCCAGGAGGTGCCAGAGACACGCAGAGAGAAACTGAGTTGGGTGGCTTCAGGCCAAGGGCTGGAGAGACAGTTGTCATACTCCCTGTGTGCGGCCCTGCTCTCACACTACCTAACCTGAATTTGCAGTGGCCTATTTAACTGCACTTGCTCCACCCTGGTGACTCCCTGAGACCCCACCTCACCCAATTCCAACACCATCAGAGGCTTTCAACAGCAGGCAGCTGAAGATGAGCTAGAAAATCAGAGGCCTCTTCCTATTTGAATATACTACAATTCCATTATATGTAAATCAGGTTATCCATTACTATGTCAGCAAAGCCTCTGCATAGAGAAGTTAATTAGAAGATCCTAAACCCTGCCTGGTGTATAATTATAGCAGGAATATTTTTTAATCTCACTGTAATTGTATTTAGGAATTTGGATGACTTGAGCTTTGCACCTATAGCTTATAATATCACCAGAAATCCTTCACAGAATTGTAACCTTGTAAGTCAGTTACCTGTTGATGCTCAAATATATACATATATAATTTTAATAGTGCCTATTACACACAGACTTCCATTATAACACTATTTCCACTCAGTCATAATTTTATAAAAAATTCCCCTATTGGCTAAAATTTTCCAGGCTTAATCACACTCTGGAGGTGAACTTTTTCAATTAAACTCCACTTAAGCCAATTCTGAGCTCTTTGAATGAAGGAAAAATATATATGCCAGACTCTTAAAAATAACTGTCAAGCAGGTTTTTCTTTTTTTTTTTCTTCAATGTTTATTTAACACACTAGTATTCACACTTCACTAAAGGACTGGACTGCCTGCATCTTAATTTCCAGATGATGGAGTCAGAAGTGCTTTTTTGCTTATAAATCCTCAGCAACTCTCAATTATCTCCTCTGCCATGGAGAATTCTAGAAAGTCTGTCTGTAAGGCAAGTATTTTGCTTCACGCTTTTGGGGGCCCTTGGCATCTGTGAAGCTCAGTTCAATTAATACACATTAACTCTCCTCCTCACAACCCTGGCAACATTTTCCATTTGAGAACTAATGAGAAGGAAGTCATTTGAATTATTGATCCAGGGTGAGTCATATAGAATAGGGAAGAATAGGTAATTACCACTATTTTGAATCAACTCTATTTATTGTTTCTAAACTTTATTTTGGAACATACAAGGGCTGTCCGGAAAGTATCCAGGCACATAACCATTCTCATTATATTGACAATGGTTAGATTTTCTTCCAGACAGCCCTCATACATGCTCTGTGGATAGTATCATTCCTACAGAGGAAAATGACATCTGATTTATGTCTCAGAACCATAAGAAGGCAGTGCCTTCTGGCTTCTGTTCCTGTCTCTGATCCTTTGGTTTCCTTTTTTTAGCAAATGCTTTATCCATTTGGTAGATCTTCATTGGGTTGATTGGGTACAGGACATCTGCCAGACCACACACAGCCATCCTCGGTGGCATGGCCAGAGAGGGCAGGTCAACAATAAATGCTTTGTTGGCTTCTTCATATCCAGGCTTTGGTGCCAACTAACAACTGATGTAGACTTTCTTCCCAATTCCAAAGAGTCTCCCAGCACAGTTATATAGAAAGAATTTCATTTAAAAATCCTAATCAATTTTAATTGCCACTTCTTGAAGCTAAAGCTTTTTTGCACATTGCTTAAGGAGGGACTCCAGCTGGGTCGAAATTGTCTTCCCCAGTAGGCTGAGGTGCTTTGGACCACTGACTTGTTTTATTCAGCACATCCCAGCTCCACCTTCCTTTTTCCAAGGAAACTATCCCTGCCTTCTTTGAGTAGGCCCCTAGGCTCTCCACACAACCACAACACTGATCTTTTAGTCCTGGAATATTTAATTGTACCTCCTGCCACAGCACCTTTGCACATGCCATTCCCTTTGCCTAGAACACTTGGCCCATCCCTCTTTTCCCAGTAAACTTTTATTCATCACTTAGATCTTAGTTTGTCACTTCTTTAGCGAAGCCCTCACTAGCTTTCTCAATTAGGGCAACCTCCCACCAATATACCACCATGTATTTTGTCCCCGTATCACCATATATTTTCCCCTGATGCTATCATCACTACTATCATCTTACATTTACTTTTGTGATTTTTCTTTTATTGGTAACTTTATCCCTACTAGCTACATGAGGAACTAGACCATGTATACTCCCAGTGTCTCATAGAGGCCCTTACCCATAGTGCTCAGTAGTTCTTTGTTAGATGGATGGATGGATGGATGGATGGATGGATGATTCCCTTTAGAAACTTCCAGAGGGATATCACACAGCCAAAGCCAGCACTGTCAAATGCTTTGGCATCAGAAGAAATAGTCTGGTCTGTTTCATTATATTGTTCTAACCTTGATTTGCAAGACCAATGAAATGAATAAATAGGCAGGGAGGAAACAGTCCAGAGAGGACCTGGAAAAATTCAGTTGACTTCTATGTGAAACACCTTCTGAGCTGTAATATTTTAAACTTAGCCATGGACCTCGGAGATTGTTCTTGAGATTTTATAGATGAAGAAAATGAGGCCTACATTTCCACTGTAGTTCCTGGCAGACCCCTTCCCTTGTAACTTCTCATCCATTCCTCATCCTCTTCTCCCACAAGGAGAAAGCCTTTAACAGAGAGGGGAAAAAAAGTTAGTGGGGTAGGGGAGGGAGGAAGTACTTACCTGAGCTAAGAAGACCATAGGAGAGGAACTGGGTGATGAAATTACATCTAAAATCATAGGGTCCCTGAGGGCTATGATTAGACAAAGAAATGCATTGCTTTGCACTCCTTCTAGATCCAATGTAAGGAGCTTTACTATGAAGTTCCCAAGGAACATTTACCATCTTTTTTTGTAGTCCCTAGTGAACCCTTTTCTCTAATCTGTAAAGACTAATGAAATTAGGTAGCAGAAGCTACCCAAATATCACTCATTCTTTCAGCATATCTGGGATTCTAGAATTCTGTGTCGTTCAATAACATATACTCCCTCTCTGAAGAGTTTTAAGAGCAGAGGAAACTAATTGATCTGGAATGGTGATGTGTAGAGCTGTTTAGGCAAAAGGAAATGAATGAGTTCACCTCTAGCAATGCCATCTGTTCTTTAGGAATCAGGGTCACTTTTTTCTGGTGATAGAGTCCTTTTCTATGCTATGAGACCATTTTTCCCTCCGTTTTCCTTAAGGTACAGAAATAAAAATAGTGCCAAGTAACATGCCTTTTTTGTTTCCCAGGAATTACATTTAACTTCATTTTTTGTCTTTTTTTTTTTTTTGAGAGTTGACGCAAGCAGAAAAGATTCTCACCAGCTGCACAGAACACCTAGTACTGGCCTTCATTCAGAGAATTTAGTGGTGCCAGAGTTACACTCTGTTTAGGAAAAATCTGAGAGTTTTATCTTTAAAAAGTAGTTTGCAACATTTTTTAGGAATCCCACTTTATTGCAGCAGGTGATAAAGTCTGAGCAACTCATCACCACTCTGAAGTAACAAACACAATGAAAAAAAGACCAGACTGAGTCTTAGAAAAGATGGCAGTCCCACTCCAGCACTGAGAGTCACCTGCTGTCTCTGGGATTTTGTTGGTTTGCCTAGAAAAAAAGAGGAGTTGGGCACCCTGTCCTCTGCAGACTTTATGGTCCATCAAATATTGGCCAGAGTGACATAAACTTTTTTCACACTAATCAAGGTGATGAACATCGGTCATTTGCATTTCATGGCTTTTTGATTTCCCAGATGCTCTGCCATGCACCCCATCACTTTGAGAGTTGTCAGCTTGAAGACTCGTTCCATAAACTTCTCTAAATTGGCCATGAGTTTTTGGAGAAAAGAAACATACTTCATGCTTCAGAATCTTCTCTCAGCATAAACTTCGTCTGGGGGCCACATGTCTTGGAGCGTGCTATATGGGATGAAGCTTAACATTTTAATGAGAGCAGAAAAAAATTAAGAAGCAGGAGATTTCTTAGGTTCAGAGTCATTGTCAACCAAGGGCACTTGGAGTCACTGGTCTTCCCAGCTCTGATTCACTTTGAGTGGCTGCCCAATGTGCCTGACACAGTGAAAGGGCGGTATGAGAGAGTGTACTATGTATCATGCAATGGTCATCATCCTTATAAACTTCCTTGGGAACCAACATGTGGCTTTGATTTGAAAAGAATGAAAAAAACCACAGCTACAAAGTGACTGTCAATAAAACAGGAAGAATGGAGAAATGCAAGAACAGCCTCTAGGAGTAGAGGGTTTAGTTCTCTTTCCAATACTGCTATTCACTAGGTGTATGTCCTTGGGCCATTCATTCTGTGAAACTCAGTCTCCTCACCTATAAGGTGCTGGGATTGTGTCAGGTTTCTTAGTGTAGAGAGTGTGTGAGTAGTTGTGGGACCTCATTGAAGTCTGTGGGTGTAGGACGAGAGAACAGTATCATTTGGCCCTATTATTGGACTTGATATATGATAGGTGATACTTGACAAATGATGCATGATACTTGATACTTGATACATGATACTTGATCATGCCCTGATGAAGAAATCTCAGGCAAGAAGGAAGTAAGGAGCAGAAGCTGAGGCTCACTGGGGTACTAATGAGGGATTTCACCTTTCCCTAAAAGTTTCCACCCGGCTCTTGAGTGGGAGCCAAGGCAGCTAGAGATGAGTGGTGATTAGTTAAAGTGTCATTGGGTGGCCCCTGCAGGGTGAGGTATTCACTTTGCCCTTCTCTGTAAATAGGAAAATGAACAGATGGAGCCTTAGACCTCCACATTTTATTAACTTAACCTTGACTGTGCAGAGAGGCAGAAGTCTAAACGCTTGTCACCAAAAATATCCTTTATTATTGATCCTCTTCATTTAATAAGAAAAGTAAATCCCATATAATCTCCCTGAGTTGAAAATCTTCAGTCTTATACAGCTATTGCTGAAGGATGGGATTCAGAGAGGAAGCTCTTCTTTTGGGGCTTTTCTAAATGCACATTAATGACTGGGATTTGCTCAATGAAATATTTTTCACCATGAATTTTTAAGTTATTTCATTATGATGATTTTGATTATTCTTAACAGTGTCCGCAACAACCAGTGTTCTAGAAGCATTTTAGGGAAGAGGTGATAGTTCTATTGGAGTTTTCTGTCCTAAAATAGGGCATGGACTAGCCTAGTCCTGCTTGAATCCTACAAATTTTTTTCCACACTTATTCAACGAATATCTATTGAGTATTAATTATATGCATGTTCTCTGCTATGCACTGGGGATAAAGTGGTAAATAGGACAGCGTGTCTCAGCTCTCTCCTGCTCTTTATGCAAATTAGAATTTCCTATTTTTTAAGTTCCTCTATAACATGGTTCCAATCTATCAACCCACATTCTCTTCACTGTTCATCAATGTAGAGGTTCTATCCAGCTCCACTGCTTGTCCTTACACACACACACACACACACACACACACACACACACACACACAGCATATACATGTAAATAAACATAATGCTCATTTCCCTGTTTCTTCATGTTCTCATATCTGCTTGCACTTGAGATCACTCTACCCTCCTCCCATTCACATCTCTAAATCTTGCCCAGCTCTTCAGGCTCAGCACAAATCCCCCTTCTCCAGGAAGTGCTTGGCTAACACAAGGGTCCAAACTGATGTGTCTTTTCTCCAATGGTCCCATGACAACACATCGACTTGATCCTTTTCTTGTATCCATTTGTATCCATTTCCCCCCCTTTTTATGTATGCTGATTTGATCATCACATGAAATTCTAAAATGCTTAATAAGGTACACCGTTATTTTATATCTTTAGTAGTCCCACAATATTTGAAGAGTATTCATCTCAAAGTAAGTTTTCAAGTACGTGCTTGAATGGTGAGACATTTTGTCAGCAATCAAGATGAGCATCTATGGAGAATGGTATAACCACAACCACATGGCAGATGTTTAGCATAACATGCTGTAATCTACTACATGTATTTGAACTTTAAATAATTCAGATTTTTCACTTAACTCTATGACTGTTAAAACCACAAAGCATCAAAGAACATCATACTCTAAAATGGCACATATCTAAAATAACTACAACTTATAACCTTTATAATATCAATTACTACACTTAAAATTAAAGTACCTTATTTTTCTGGGTATGACACCCCATGTATAAGATGACTTCTACTTTTCTAACCCCACATTAAGGAACCCTCTCAACTAGTTATTCCCATGTATAAGACAACTCCCAATTTTTGACCTAACAGTTTTAAACAAAAGTATCATCTTATACACAGAAAAATATAATAATTTTAAAGACTGTTCTTTCTCTACTACTATATGATGTCATCTTCATTATAAATTGTGTGACCTTCTATGTGTGTCTGCCCTTGAACTTTACTTTTATCCCAGGTCTACTTACCTGGTCTTTGTTATTGTACCTTTATAATAAATCTTCATTATCTAGTAGAATATATCTTCCTACATTGTTTTCTTTAAGTATGTGCTGACAGTTTTGGTTTTAGGCAATTCCAAATGAATTTAGGGATCATGTGCTCAATTTCCACAAAGAAATTTGCTGGTCTTTGGATTGGGGTTGTACTAAATGTACAGGTCAATTTGGAGATAATTGATATTTTTACAATATTGAATCTTAACTTGCACAAACATAATATATCTTGCTACTTAGGATTATACTAGCTCTATGGAAAAAAAATTAAAACTTAAAACCCCCTACCTCACACCATACACATAAATCAGTTCCAGGTAGATTGAAGTTTTACATTTGAACGATAGAACTATATAGCTTCTACAAAATGATGTAAAGTAATATTTTTATGTTTGTGGAATAGGGAAGGACTTCTTAATAAGGAAAGAAAAAGTTAATCATAAAATAAACTATAACTTGACTGCACTGAAATTAAAAATAATGAAAAGACAACATGAAAGAGTGAAAATGCAAGCCATGGAGGAGAGATATTACAAAAATCCAACAAAGCGATTGTTAAAGAATTCTTACAAATCAATAAGAAAAGATAGAATACCCAAAAGAAAACTAGATAAGACATTTGAAAGGAACTTGCCAAAGGACAACCAAATGGCCAATAAACACAAATAAAGGTGCTCGATGCCATTTTTTATGATGGAAATGAAAATTAAAACTACAATGAGACATCATCTCAACCCCACCATAAAGATTAATATGACCAAGTTTCAAGAATAATGTAAAGTAGCAAACTTTCACACACAGTTGGTGTAAATGCAAGTTAGCACCAGCAATTTAGAATGTTATTTTGTATGAACTAATAAAGTTGACTATATGTATGATTCATGACTCATCAATTCTATTCCTATTTATATACCCAACATGCACTAAAGACTGATGCACAAAAATGTATGCACAATAATAGCACCATTGTTTTTAATCATAAAACAATACAAATAAACCTAATCCATCATATTCCACCAACAGTAATCTAGGTAAATAAATCATAATTTGTTCATTCCTTGGAAAACCATGCAACATGATCTACTTTTACATGAAACATGGATAAATCTCTCTCTCTCTCTCTCTCTCTCTCACACACACACACACACACACACACACACACACACGAAGTTGAGCAAAAAATGATAACTTTTCTGGATTATTTGGTTTTAGGTATCTCTCCTATAAACAGTATACAGCTGAAGTTTGCCTTGTCACCCACCTCAAAATTCTGTCTTCTGATCCGAAGTTTGACCCATTCACATTCTCAATGTGATAAACAATGAATCTGGTCATATTCTCATCATTGCATTACATACTTTCTATTTTGTGAGCATCTTTGAACTAGGACATCTTTCTTAATCTAATTTTTGCTTCTACTTGCCCTCTCTATGCCCCTCGTGGCCAACATGCCTGTCTTACAAAGAGAAAGCAGCTGAGGGCCTGTGTCAGAGAGAATACCAGGTCTGCCCTAGCTTTCTCTTGGGCAAACACATTCCTACACTCCCCAACACAGGTGCTCCTGGAAGCTGTGGGTCCCAGCAGTAAAAGGTGTCCAAGAAGCTGACAGTCCCATGGCCTCCTATCCCTGCTGCACACCCTTACACCTCCATATCCAATTTAGACATTTATTGCCAGCCACTGCTCACACAGATCTCCCCCAATACTCTGGGGTGTGATGGAGCTGAAGGCAGATTTGCAAGAGCCAAATCTGTGTATCCCTCCCAGTTTTGCTCTGGTGGGCTGGAATTGGCCATGATGGGAGTATTTGTGCCGTACAGCAAATCAGGGCTCTATTTTTCCAGAGAGCTGATAAGCCACTTTCCACCCAACCACTGCCAACACCCACATTTTCTAAACTAGGGGAACTGTGACTTTAGATCTTTTGTCACTTCTCCTGTACTGTCTCAGAAATACTTTCAACCTTGTAACATATTGCTGGAGCTCTTCCTGCATTTCTGGTACTGATGAGGTCTTTTCCTGATTTTTATGTCCCTTTGGTACCTTAACTTCGTTTTTGAGTGGGGGTGGTGACGTATGAGCTCAAATGATCAAATATCTCAAAAGTCCTTGTGACATGCCTTCATTCCATTATCCATGCAGAAACATGGGCAGAATTAGGCAAGTCCCTGTCTGCTGCTTTAATTATCACTGCTCAGCCAAATCGTACTTGCTCTGCACTAATGACTCTAATCTGAACTGGGAATTGATGTTGACAAAACACAAGCTGTTGAGATTTTGCAAAGGCTGATCAAATCGCCTTTGGAAACCCAAAGGCTTTACTAGATATCCACAATCAAAGCCCCGTTGATTGGGGGGAAATTCCGGCTGATAGGCAGGAGGTCAATAAACACTCAGAACAAGTAGCGGGGTGGGTTTTCAAGAAAATACTGCTTTGGTTATGTCACTGAGGTAAAATCTGACCAAGTTATCAGGTTGTCCCCTGTGAAAATATGACAAAGTGACAACTAAATGCACATGCCCTGTAGATACTCCCCATGGTTCATTGTTAAAATAACACAAACTTACGGCAAGTTCAAGAGAACTGGGTATATTTTAGAACTTAGAAAGGAATACAATTGACACGTGAGGCAAAGCCAGAGAGGTTATGGCAATTTTTTAAATCAAGAAGACTTTATAGTAGGAACTAGGGAGTCATTGAAGGTTTTTAAGTAGGAAAGCAATACAATAAAAGTTGTAATTAAGGAAGATTAGTCTGGCAGTATTAGGACAAGATTGATCTTACCACCTTTATATAGAAACAAAGGTAGGATAAGTCGTGAGTTAAAAATCAAAAGAGGGAGGGTGGAAGGGGGGAAGGGAGGGAAGGATGGAGGGAGGGAGAGAGAGACAGAAGCATCAAATCTCTTCCACTTTTACTAGGCAGTTAAGGTAATGCATAGACTGAGAAGTACTCTGAGTCTTGCAAAGCTTTCCCAGTTCATTAAGTTAAATTACCTCTTTGCTCTCATTTAGTATTCATGAATGCCCAAAACTAGTCCTGTCACACAGGGAGTCTCCAGGCAGCTCAGGGCCCTCCTGAGGACTCCCTTTCACATCACTTCATTGTTGCAGGGAAATGAGCACAGTTAGCCAACAGCCCACAGCCAGTGTGAGCCTCCTGTTGTCCTGTTATCGGAAACAGTCCATATCTCACCCAATCTTATGGGAATAAAGGAAGAGGAACCCAAAACTGTCTCCTCTTGTTCAAGAGTCATTGGACAAACAGCTGTAAAACTTCAACCAAGGATACCAAGTGGACTCAGAGTTCCTGTCAGCCTATCACATGAAAGAAATGGACTTCGCCACATGTAACTGTCAGTGCTCATTTTGGGGACAGATAAGATCTAAAACACTCCAGCCAAACAGGTGGTTGTCAAAAGTCACTGCTTCTGCCTGGAATGCATGTCCCACTATTGCACATTACCTGATTCCTACTCAAGACCCAACTAAAATCTCCCGACTTTGGGGAATCCCTTTCAGCTCCTCTAGCTCGTGTCAGTCCTTGACTTGAACTGTAATAGACTTTGCCTGGACCACAGAAATGGCCTTCTGCTTACAGTTTTTTCTGGATGGTTATTTCCCCTTCTGTGTACAAATTTTCCCTCCAACTAGATTATAAACTCCTTAAAGATGGGAACCATGTTTTTTATCTGTTATTCATTTTCAGTAACATGGGAAGAAGATGAGAATACTGAGGTTAAGCTCACTCTCAACAATTGTTCATTCCAAATTAGGCTCCCTAGGGTGAGAATTGTCATGCGTCCCAAGCCCCAAACTCAACCATTTATACCCCACTCTCAAAAGTCTTTTTCTTAAAAGGACAGAGATCACACACATTAAGTTCCCAGAACGTCTGTCCTCTCTGCTCCCTGAGTTTTCTTTTTCCTTCCCCGTGTTTTCAGAAGGTTCACTCCTCATTAGCACAGCAGATAACCTCTTTATAGACTTTTTTAATTCATTTTTATTGTTAGACTTATTGGGGTGACATCTGTTAGCAAGGATTACATAGGTTTCAGGCATACAATCCTACAGTGCATTGTCAACTTGTTGTATAATAAGTTCACCACCTAATGTGACTTCTCTTTCCATCCCCTTATATTTAGCTTCTTTGTAGAATTTTATCTGCAATGGGCAGTGCTCTTTGCATGATGTGGAAACTACATTTCTCTCTACTCTGTGTGCACAAAGCCTTCAGGCTTTCCCCTCCTTAGACTTCTTTTCTAAACTTTCTGCAACGTTTCATGTAGTTAACTCTCTAGACCCCTCTTCCATCTACTTGTCTTTGCATTATTTTGTTCTTACTCGTCTGTAACTCTCTTCTCTAGTTCTTGTTCCTTTTCTTTTCTCCCTCCATATTGACATTTTCCAGTATTATCTCATCGGCCCTTTTCTCTTCTCCCTACCTCAATAATTTACATTATTATGGATATTCAGATGGCTCAGACATCTGAATCTCAGTAAGACTGACTCACCTCACAAGTATGTAAAGCCCTAGTTCCAAATGCCTCCTGGAGGTTCAGGCTCCAGTGCTTGTTTTGTACCTGCTGTGTTAGGGGTGGGGGAGTAACTTAGAGGTGTGACCACTATGACAAGGTGAGCCCCGCTTTGGAGAGCCTCCAGTCTCCACTGGGATTTTCTCATTTCGGTATACTTTATAACTGTATCTCCGCACTGTTTCCCAAATCCACACTTGTTGTTGACCTTTCATTTTCTGTTACCAGAACAACTATCATTGTCGTTACCCAGCCCTGCCTGTCACCGTAATTAATTAATGAGTTCACCTAACAAGGGAAGGACCTGCTAATATAATAGCATTCAGCCTCAATTACACATGGGCATCATCTAGGAACCTTTACAAAGTACTGATGCTTGTTTCCCACCTCCAAAGATTCTGACTAAATTGGTCTACAGTGCCACCAAAAATTTGTAATAACATCTCCCTAAGGAATTTTAATATCTAGCCAAGGATGAAAGTCACTGTAGTAGAGAAAGAGCAGGACTTTTTTTTTCCTCTTTCTGTTTTATATTTTTACTTGTTTTTCTTGGTAATTTCACATGTATAAGAGAAAATAATGATTAGACATTTACAGATCTTATATAGTGATAACCCCAACAGGTCTATTTCCCATTTGATACCTTACATAGTTATTACAATACCATTGCCCATATTTTCTCTGCAACACTCTATATCCCATCACTATATATATATATATATATATATATATATATATATATATATATATATATATATTTAAAATAATAGTTGGTATTCAACATTAATTTGTATTATTTTCAGGTGTACAACACAGTGGGTAGGCACCTACGTAATTTATGAAGTCCTCCACTCGGTGGGTCCATTGTCCACCTGACACCATGCATAGCTTTTCCAACAGTATTGCCTATACTCCCCATACTGCACCTCACATCCCTGTAACCACTGTATGTCCACTAATTTGTATTCCCCAATCCCCTCAACCTCAACCCCCATCCCCCCATCCTCCCTCCCATCTGACTCCATCAGTTGGAGTTTGATTCTGTATTGATTGTTCATTTCTTGTGTTCTTTAGATTGCACATGTAAGTGAGATCATATGGTATTTGTGACTGTGTGATGAAAGGAACAAGGTAAAACCTTTCTTTTGTGTAGTCACTTCCTATTAATATCATCTGCGTTCAATATTTTTGTTCAACTCAGATAGAAGCTGAATTGGTTTTCCCAACAATGGGTATTTCCAGAATACATGGAGAGACTACAGTCATCCTGTCATTTAGATATCTCCATGGTCTGACCCAGACAGGTCTTTTCAGTGTTACTGCACACACACGTCAGTTAAACAGGACTGCCATTCCCCTGCCCCCAGATATTTCCTCTGTCCTGACTTTGCTTTTGCCCCTACTATTCCCTCACCTTTAGTAGCCTTCACTCCCACGTCAATCAATCACAATTCCACAAACCCTTTAGCTCAAAGGACTGGTAATGAATCAGCCTTGATAGCATGCTTTTCCCCATCCCCAGGAGCAACATTCACTCTCCCAAGTCTCTGTGTACATATATCATATACTTCCAATCAGATTGGAAGCATCCTGATGGCAGGAGCTCAAATCCCTTTACCTCTATGTCCAGAAATGTAGATGTTAAACATGAGAGCTCCAGAGTCATCCTGCTTGAATTCATAGCCAAACTCTGCCACTTACATGCAGTACGTGTGACATTTGGGGAAGAAATTGACCTTTCTGAACCTCAGCTTCTTCTTCCACCAAATGGAAAACACTGTGACCTCTCAAGATCATTGTGAAGGTCAAATGAGAAAACTTATGTAAAGTCCTTAAGCACAGTCATTGCTCCAAGTGGCATCGATAATGACAGTGTTCAGCATGTGGGGGATATTTAGTTGTGAGGTTGACAGCATCTCTGTGTCATAACTAGATGAAAAATAGAAGCTCTTGGATTTGAAAAATGTTTATTGTATTTCCTCACATCACTCCCTAGGACAACTCATGTTATTTCTGTGGTTTTCAATTACTCCTCCTTCCCAATAGTATGTAAATTTCCCAGCTTGGTGCCATCTCTAAGAGTTTAAATTTCCTTTTGCAATGACAGTTTTTCTGAAAACTCTGCCCCTCAGCGACCCCTGCGTCCTAAATGTTGTTTCTTTGTGAAACACAACATTTTTAATTGAGTAAAATGGTGATGGCGAGCATGTCAGATATCCATGCAGGAAATCATCATTTGTGAAACGTGAAATCCTGCTGTTAAGACTCCAGTGAACCAAGAGAGCAACAAACTATTTCTACTGTGTGGGCTGATAGCATTGCAGCTTCTTGATCTAACATGAGATCTATTTTAAATGCCATTCATCTCCTGAAGGATAAATAATAGCAAAAACCTCTTCTGCATGCAACTGAGTCAGAAGACCAAATGGTCGTGCTGTTTCTTAAGCCCACCTGACATACCAGAGCCTTAACAAAGAGTAATTTCATGTGGTGAGACTGCAAACAGACAGACCTCTGAGCTTAAAATGGATCTGTCACCAACCTTTCTCTCTGTGGTAGAACCTTTCCTCCAGAATTTGCACAGGTTCGAGTCCCTCTTCTCCTTAAAAATAATAATGAAAAATTTAAAAAACCTCTCTTGGTCCCACTTCTTCCTCTGGCTACCACTCTATTTCCTCTTCCCTGTCAATAGCCTTGAACTTCCCAGTTTCTGTGTCGCATGTCTCATGCATTCCTCATCCCAGCCAAGAAGGCCTCTACATCCTCACCTCCCAACTTCATGGAAACGACTCCCACGTCACTAATGACTTCCAGGGAGCTAAATCCATACCTTGTCTTAGTGACACAATTACCCAAAATCTCCCTCGAAGATGCTCTTTATTCACCTCTCTTGATTGCTCATTCTCTAAGCCTTCCTCTACCTCCTTCTCTGCATCCTTTATACTAGGTGTGTCCTCCCACACCTACCCACAAAAGAGGCTATATCCTGAGGCTGAGTCTCAGGCCCCTCTCCTTCCTAAGAGATCTTGACCACATCCATAAGCTCTCTTATTAGTGACTGCTGACAGTCTGTCTTCAGCTCACCCAGTCCTCCCCTTTGAGAAGCCTGTATACAAACATTTGCTCCACCTTTTCTTCCTAGATGCTCAGAAGCTCTACAAAAACATCACATTTCAAATTAGCTGTCACCTCTGCTACCCAAGTGATCACACCAGAAACCCAAGAGACACCCTAGATCAGGGGTAGCCCACCTTTTGGCTTCCCTGAGCCACAGTGGAAGAAGAATTGTCTTGGGCCACACATAAAATACACTCACACTAATGATAGCTGATGAGCTTTAAAAAAAAAAAAAAAAGATAGGAAAGTAAGACTTGGTGGATGGGCCTTACATTGGTTAAAGTGGAACTTCCCTGACCCTTTGGGGGTTTGTTAGCACTTGGGCCTGACCTTGAAGCATGGAGCTACATGGAGCTCCCCAGTGAAGATGGAGGGAGTAGAGCATGCATGATTCAGCATGCTGTAGTCTGCCTTTGCCAGCTGTGTGCCCTTGAGCAGATGACAGCATCTCTCTGTGCCTTAGTTTTCTCACCTGTAAAATGGAGATGATACTAGTACATATCTATAGAGTTGCTATAAAGATTTATGAGATAATACAAGGGGCCACTCCCCCCCAAAAAAACTGAGTTATCTTCTGGCGGGCGGGTCCCATGGTAGTGCAGGCTTCCCCCACTAGGTGAGTGTCCTAGGAGCCCATCTGCATCCATGTACCAGCTGGTGTTGTTGTGAGAGGCTGCGTGAAGCTTCAGTGAATTGTTTTGGGAGACTCTTTCAATGTGTTTGCCCATTTCATGATGGGCGATTGACACAAACAACATGCGGCCTGATAGCACACCTGCCCACACCGCGCTGAGTGTTCAGCAGCTTTTGACCAAAAACAACATGACCCCCATGCCCCACTCTCCCTATTCACCTGATCTTGCCCTGAGTGACTTTTATTTTGTTTGTTTCCCCAGATGAAAAGTCTTCAAAGGAAACAGTTTGCCAATGTGGAAGAGGTGAAACAAAACATGGCAGAAGCACCAAAAGGCCTCAAAATCAACAAATTCTAAAACTGTTTTGAGCAGTGGAAAAAGCACCTTGTTAGGTGTATCGCATCATACAGAGAGTACTTTGAAGATGACTGAAGTTTAAACAGGTAAGAGTAAGTACATAATTTTTTATAAATAAATTCTGGGGTTTTTTGCCCCCACCCTGTACTTCATGAGATAATGATTAGAATAACGTCTGGCACATAATAAGCACCCCATGAATGTTAGTTGTTGCTTTGATGACATGGAACATGTTGGGGTCCAACAAGGAGAATTGCATACAGACCCCTTAGAACTGGCCTGGATGGAGTCATGATCGGTCCTTCTACAGCCTCAGTCAGAGCTACAGTCCTGTCTCTGTATAGTTAGGAAGGACACCCTAGCTCCCTCCCTCACTACCCACCTGCCCCAGGGCCCGGTGACAGCAGTGTGGGTACCAGCAGCAGGTAGCTATGACCGCACAATGGCCAGCAGCAGCGGACCTCTCAACGAGGGGACGAGCATCCTGTCAGAAACTCTAGAGTATACTTTCAGGAGGCCTCATTTCCTATCATTAAGCCAGTGGCAGGGGGGCTCTTCTCATCAAAATTTACATATTGAAAGGAAATGAGGCCATGGCCACAATATGATGAGGCTTCGCCACCTGGATTACTCTAGTACATGTGTCCCATCACAGCAGGTACTCCAGCCAGGGTACCAGCAGCTCACAGCAGGTCCAGGCTCGTGCCATGGCCTGCTGCCGCACTCCCCACTCTCCTCCAGGGTCACCATGGCTGTGGAGGTGTGACACGTGGGCGGACCAGATGCCAGGAGTTCTGAAATGCCTTTGATTAGTCCCCAAAGACAATCAGGGTTGCCGGACAAACAAGGACGTGGGCAGAAAGGGTGATTATTCATGACTGAGACTTTGGAGCTCCTCCCCAGCCGGTAAGCAAATGACAAAACCACCCCAGAATGAGCCTCCTTCCTGGGGGACGAGCCCCCGCTAACCTTTGCCACCGAACTAAAAGCTTTCAAAGGGGTGAAACAGAAGTGCCATAAATCTCCGAGGCGACGTTAAATATTTGTCACTGAAACACTTAAGGCTTGTTTCAAACCCATTCCTTTCTGAAGGTTTATAACAAATAACTGGGTGGCTTAACCTCTCCAAGAGCATCTCCTTTTTCACTACAAATGGAAACAAATGGGCTATAAAGAGCGGGACCCCGCTGACGGGCGATTCTCATCTCCACTGTGTGGTCTGCCGCCCCTGCCCCAGTGGGTGAGCTGCCCGTTTTGTTTAGATTAAACTGGCTCTTGCTTCCACGGCATTAGGACGACAAAGGTTTTAACCGGACTTTCTTTTAAACTGCCCATTAATCTTCCTTCCTCTCTCCCTGCTGAATGAATCAGTAAAGTAAACTATTTACATTCTGAGGTTGCAAGAACTCTTCCTCCGTTAAGCTTCCATTTGAGCATCAGTTATAGCTCTAGGTGGTGTTTAGCTCACCCCACTCTTATCACGACTGCCTGCATCACCTGTTGGACTAAAAGAGGACACAGATACAAATCTCTTCCAAGCCACCTGTGAATGCCTGCAGCCACACATCAGGGAGAGACTGTGCTGCAACCAAGTCCCAAATGCAAGTTTCTTGATGTCCAGCATCCTAAAGTTAGTTTGCTCTTTGGCATTCCAAAATCAGGGTTCCTGGAACAAGAGGAAAACATGTCAGACACCTTTCCAAAGCTGTCCATTATGCTTCTTGCCCAAACAAGGAGCAAAGGTCCTTGTTGGAAAGAACAGTATTCTCTGTATCAGCTCTCCTGGGCCCAGATGGACAAGCAGCCACCTACCTGGTGGGTTTTCAAACACAGAGCTGACAGACAACGGCTGATAGAAGAACAAACACTCACATGAATTCAACCCTGACATCCTACTTCTTTTGTGAGAGGGAGACAAATAAGGAGATGCATTCTCTTTTAAGTGTCAGAAGAGAAGAGCACAGGACAGGCTACAAAAACAGAATTAGGAAAGCAAGGGCAAAGCAAAAGTAAAAAAGGCAGAAGCACAGAACATCTCAGGCATAAGGAGCACACTGATGCCTGCAGACTAAATAACAATTTCCTATTCAGTTAAAATTAATCAAGTAACTTTTAATTAGAGCAATATAAAGCAAACAATGTCTATTAGGACAAATGAGTTTATGAAGCATCTGTTCGTTCCCTCCCTTAGTATGCTGCCTCATACTTCTTAGGGGCCTTTACTTCTTCTAGCCTTCCTTACAAGTTTTCAGCTTCACCTAGCAAGCAAATGGTATTTAAATTCAACAACTGTGTAAGTCATATTTTGCTGATTCTCACCCAAATTTTGCTGCTAACTAAAGATGTTCATCCACTCAAAAATCATCCCTAACCATCTATTACGTCAGAATGGTCCCAGAGAATAGTTAACTCTGACCTTGCAACTGAATGGAGCCACCATTTTCATCCTGTGGTACTTATCCAGTGATATCCTAAGGCATCAGGGTCCCTCTGAGCATGCCCATTGGTTTCCCTTGGGAATAGTCATCTGCCCCCGTGTACCACAGCTAATGCCCAGTGCCAAGAACTGTGGGCCTTTGGAGTTTTCAGTGCACCAAATCTCTCTATACAATTCTCCCCTCCTTTTGTATCTCTGTCTGTAATACCAACAAAGAAATGTTGCTTGTGTTGCACTGTCTTAGTGTTATTAGTCAAATCTTCCAGATTTTGCCCAAAGACCCCTTCCCAGCTGGTTCAGCAGCCAGGGGTCAGGATATATGTCTGAAAGCAAAACCCTGTCTGGAATTCAGACTCATCCCTTCCTTTGGTGGCATATGGGCCACCAAGCTCTGTATCAACTTCCAGTGGCCTATTTTATCAGTTAACCCAATGTGTGTAAACTGCAGCAGTAGACACAGCTAAAAATCAAGCTGAGGACCTCACACACTAGTATTACTTAGCTGGTCCTAAAAGTGATCATGTCTCAGCTAGTTCTTCTGTCCCTCCCACACCCGCCCACACACATACACATCTTTAATGTTAGAGAAGTTTCTAAATACTGGCTACAAACCGGTAGCATCTGAAGTACTGCATCACTTGTTCAATATACAGATTCAGCCCCTCCTCCAGAGCTTCTAAATCAGAATCTCTCTGTTAAGATCCAAAGCATAGAGAATATAGTCAATAATATGGTAATATAATAACTACGTAGAATGACAGGTGGATACTAGATGAGTCAAGGGGGATCACTTCCTAAATCATATAAATGTCTAACCACGAAGCTGCACACCTGAAACTAATATAAAATAATATGGAATGTCAACAGTAATTGAAAAATTAAAAGGGAGGAAAGGTAAAAAGGAATAAGAATTTCAAATGTTCAGGTATAAAACAAGTTATAAGGATGTAATGTGCAGCATAGGGAATATATTATAATACTGTGATACCATGGTACAGTGTCAGACAATTGCTAGACTTATCATGGTGACCCTTTTTTTAGATACATACATGTTGAATAACTATGGTGTACACCTGATAAACTAATATACTATTGCATATTAACTATAGTTGAATGAACATCTTTTAAAAAGTAAAAAAGTATTCAAATGTATAATATATAAAGAAAACTCAAAACTAAAGAATGTTTTCAGGGTTTCATATACATTTTAGGATTATTTATTCTAATTCTGTGAAAAATGCCACTAATGCTTTAATAGGGATTGCATTGAATCTGTGCATTGCTTTGGGCAGTATAGACATTTCAATGATGTAACGTTCAAAACTGAAAAATTATTAACCATACCAAGTGTTGGCAATAATATGGAGAAACGGGAACTCTCATACATTTCCAATGGGAATGTAAAATGGGACAACCACTTTGTAAGGGTTTGGCAGTTTCTTAAAAAGGCCAGCATACACCTATCATCTGATCCAGCCATCCTACTTCTATGCGTTTGTCCAAGAGAAGTGAAAGCATATATCCATGCAAAAGACTGGTACATGAATGATCATAGTCACTTTACATGTAATAGCCAAAAACTGGAAATAATCCAATATCCATCAGCAGGTGAATGAATAAATAAAGTAAGTTATATCCATACAATGGATACTACTCTGCAATAAAAAGGAATGAACTAGCATAGTTCACCATGAATGAATCTCAAAATAATTTTGCTGAGTGAAAGAAACCAGATATAAAAGAGTGCATATTGTATAATTCCATTCATATAAAGGTCTAGAAAATGTAAACTTACCCACAGTGACAGAAAGCAGACTAGTGGTTGCTTAGGGATGGAAGATGTGGAAAAGGACATGAGAGGTGATTACAAAGGGGGACAAAGGAAACTTTTGGTAGTGATGGATAGGTTTATTATCTTGATTGTAGTGAAGACTTTACAGGTGCACACCTATGTCAAAAATTGTCAAACTGAACACTTTAAATATGTGCTGTTTATTGTATGTCAATTATACTTTCATAAATGTTATTTTTTTAAAAGAATGCACTTTTGATCCACCCAACTACATAGATTAATCTTAAATGCACTTTGCTAAGAGAAGGAAGCCAGAATCCAAAAGCTATAACTGCCTCTTTCCATTTATACAATGTACTTGACAAAACTATAGAAATGGGAAGCAAAACAACAATGGTCAGCATTTGAGGTTAGATGAGGAGTTAATTACAAAGGGGCAGCATCGGAAATGTTGAAGGTCAATGGAGCTGTCCTCTATAGCACACTGGTTATATCATACACAACTCTATGTATTTGTCAAACTCCATAGGACTTCACACCACAAAGAGTGAACTTAAAATAAACCAGGTTGTTGGGCAATCCAAGATGCACTGCAGACTATGACAAATGCATATAGTCACTGTACTGCAAAGAAATAACATAACCACATTAAAAGGGGGGGCGGGTAAGAAAGGCACTGACCTGCATGCAAGAGTTTTTTGACTGGGTGCAGGCTAAAGACAAAATTACATGTACACAAACAGTATGCCTTAGTTAGTATATTTGTTTTACACCGAGTATGTGTTAGCAATTTTGAAACTATTTTAGTATATACTTTTATGTATAAACAAATAAGTAAATATATTACAGATAATGACAGATCTCTCACTGTTGGAAAAAGAAATTAAAATAAGCAAGGGGAAATTGTAGAATTTAGTGCTGGTTTGAAGTCTGAGTTATCTGTACAAATATGTATGTTTTTTTAATATATATGTTATAATTTAAAATCAGATAAGTAAACAGAGTATGTATGCATACTAATATACACATATATTTCCTCAAAGTACCTCCTCCAAAGCACTTATTGATTATACAGAAGAAAAGGATAACTTTGCAGTGGACAAACATGGCAGACACCACTTTAACCAAATGCTCACATTTAACATTATCAGTGATAAGACATACTGATATTATGTACCACTGATACAATGTTCTGAGAAAGGCACACCAACTCCCTTGATATTCTCCCATAAATGTATAACCTTAATTAGGACACATCAGACACACCTAAATAAATGGACATTCTACAAAATGTGTGACCAGTATGATTCAAAAATGTCAGTCACAAAAAACAAGGAAAGATCAAGAAACTTTTGCAGAATAGAGGAGTATAAAAACACAGAGCAACTAAATAAAATGTAAGATTCTGGCTCAGTACCTGGAACAGCAAAAGGACACTAATGGGAAAACCCATTAGTGAAAATCTGACTAGAGTCTACAGTTTAATTAAGGGTATTGTACCAACGTTAACTTCATAGTTTTGCTATTTGTATCATGGTTATACAAAGTGTTAACATTAGGCAAAGGTGGGTGAAAACTGTTTCTACAACTCTCTAAGTCTAACATTATTTCAAAATAAATACGTTTTAATGATTAAGGTACTAAAAGAGATCATGAAAACTTTTCAAATAAAATCACAGTTGCAATGTCCTAAGTATGATCCAAAAACTGAAGAAAAAAAATCAAAGAAATTCTAACACATAAAATTTTAAAATTTGTCACAAAAAAATTAAGACTGAACTCAAACAACAAACTGCATATTATACATAAAGGAATACTTTTCTGAATAGGTAATGAACTCTTATAGATCTATAAAAAAAAGATAATTTTATGGGAAAATGGTCAAGATATATGATCAGAGAGGTTTTTTTGTGAAAAGAATTACAAATGACTCTTTAAATTATGTAACAATGACCAGTCTCATTAAAAATAAGAGAAGTAAAACTATGAATATATAACATTTTTCAGCATAAAATTGACAAAGGCCAAAATTTTGTAGTACACTATATTCTGTACAATGTAGAAAACAGGTGATAAAATAAACTTTTGTTAGAAGTAAGAATTGAAATAACCACTACTGAGGATAATTTGGTAAAATCTCTCAAAATTATAAATATAAATACCCAGTGACAGAGCCGTTCTATTTCTAGGAACTTACCTTATAAATATGTCTAAATGAGAAATAAGGATATTCCTTGGAGCATTGTTTGTAATAGCAGAACATTAGGACCTATTTAAGTGTCTATTAATAGTGGCCTAAGTCAATGAAGATATGGTCACAGGGAAATACCATGCAGCCTTTCCAAATAGGAGTGTGATAGGGAACTATGTCCCAGAGATACCTAAGTCAGACACCAAAGTGTATAATGTGATGCCATTTATGCTTTAAAAGGAAAAGAAAAGTAAGCATATGTTTGTGATTGCACAGCACATCTTGGAAATGACACACAAGGAATTAGGTAATAAACTTTCTAGTTTGCCCCAGGAAAGAGATGCTGAGTGACTGGGAAAGTGGTGGGGGAGAAATACATTTCTCACAAGCATCCTTTACATGTCTTTTAAAATGTTGCTCCAACTATCCCTATTAATTATTCAAAAAATTGACCACATGCATACATATTCCTTTCCTGTATTAAAAACACACCAAGAAAGAATATTTTGTAGGAACCAAATCAAACAGTAGGAAGTGTATAGCTGACATATGTATTTGAATTACCCAGGAAGGAGCCACAAGCTGAAATGATGGAGAAGAGAAGTTAGAGGCCAAGAACGGGGAGGTACCATTCAAGTCTGCCGCACACCCCCAGCCTGAAACAGTGATGTGCATCTGTTAATAGAATTCCTGTCTCCAAGGTGCTGTCCTGCCATCCAACCAGCACGGGAGTCCAGCTTTATTGATAGATGAATAAGATTGAACATGACACCTGTGTCCCATGAATCCCCTGGCACCATTTAACTAACACTTAGTTAGAGCAGCTGCTTTTGAAAAATCACCATCTGACTGGGCCCACCCTAGCAGAACAAAACCATCATCTTAAGCACCTTTACAGTTTCCAATAAATGAGGATTCTTGCCCTGAAAGAAGAGAGCAGAGCCACATTTTATTTGAAGTTACATCTGTTGCTTTCTTTTGATTCCCTCTGCTGCCTGCCTTAAGATCACTGTGCCTGTGTTATCGAAATACCTTCCAAGGGATCTTGGCAACCCCCTCTTTGAAGAACCTCAACTGCCCACTGCAGAAAGTTCATGCTCTGTGCTGTTGACAGTGCCTTTCCCAGCCTGCTCGCAGCCACTCCTATGCAGCCACAGAAACCACCAGACTCTTCGACTACCACGCTATAGCCTCCTATCTCTCCATATCATTGCCCATGTTTCTCTCTTCATTAACTTCTTAATGAACCACCACTAATTTACCAAGACTCAGATCTAACGTCACCTCCCAACCCTACCAGGCCCAACTGATGGATACCTTCCTCTTGCTTCCAGAGCAAAGATGGAGGTCTTACGTCGCTACTACAGCATTTATCACACTGCTTCCTTATAGATTTCACTCATCTCTCCTTAATATCTGTGGTCTCCTTAGGAAGAGGGAAGAAGACTAACTTACCTTTGTATCCACAGTGCCCAGGTAACCCAGAACATAGTAAAAGCTCAATAATTTCTCACAAATTTTTTCCAAGCTCAATAATATTTTTAATGGATACAGAGATTCTCAGATGGCAGTGTCTGAGTGAGTAGTTCAACACTCACACCCTTCCTAATGCTCCAGCTTGTAGTCTCTTGCTTCAGACATGGCCCATGCCCTGCCCACACCTGTAGGACAGCATTCACCGCCCACCAGGCTGTAATGCCAGCTGACACATCGAGTACATTTGTCATCCACAGAAATATTTCACCCTGATTCAGCTGCTCTAAATATGACTCCTGCATCCCTAAACCCAAACTTTCATTCACCCCGTTCTCCATGCCAAGACTCTCCACCTGCTTTAGAAATACCATATTTTGCCATATATAATGTGCACATTTTTGCTCAAATTTGTGAGGGAAAAATAAGGATGCATTTATACATGAGTAGCACTGATTGCATTCTATATAAATGTTTTCAATTCTTTTATTTATGCTTATGAGTTAAAAGTGTAACTCTAGAAATCAATAATGATATCCATATGCAAAATAATACCCTGGAATACGATCATCTTTTTTTTACTATAAAAACTTTTTATACATAACATTTCTTGTACCTTGTATCTGTTCTTGTGTTTTGTGACTATTTGTTACATAAAATTTCCTGTACCATACTGTTTAAAACATGCTAAAATTTCTTTATAATACACAAAAAGAACAAGTACCTAAATATAAACAAATAAAATTTGAATTAAAAAATTAAAACAAAAGATTTTTTTCCTGAAAGCTTGGGTCAGTGGAAATATATTATCCATGCACATTGTACATGGGAGCACATTTTACATGGTGAAATTTGATAGTTTCCTACCTTTTGCAAACAAGCTACCTAGAACACAGCTGAGTCCTAAATTTACGTTCCTTCCAAAACAGAGAATAAATCCTACCAGAGAAGGAATTATTTTTGACTTATGACCAGGATTTGGAATTTCTCTTCAATGTAATGGCAATAATACCACACCTCCACCACCCCTACCCGCCACCCCATCTCTGGCCCTGCCAATAACCAGTCAAGGCTAAGTAAGCTGCTTTCTGGAATCATAGAGACAGAAGCAGAGATGAGGGTTCTGTTCAAAGAATTCCAAAGTGAAAATGGCTCATGAGACTGCTCCACCTTGGAATGTCCTGGCCCAGATTTTTCCCACCCAACTGGTTACAGTGATGATGTGTGACACTATTGCTAGGCACCTGAATTCTCTCGCCCAGCTACTGACTTCTCCATCAATTTGGGGACTTTGTTTTTCTCTACCTTTTCATGAGGCTTTCTTGCCTATTTTTTTCTCTTTTCAAAAGTTCTATCTTAGTGGTGCTAAAATACAGAGGGTGCCAAAAAATATCTACACACATTTTAAGGGGGAAAAAACTACATTAAAATTATAATACTCGATATATACCAATAACAAATGAATACAAGTCACGTTTGACTTTTGCAATTACAAGAGGTGCTCAGAGTGGCTACCATCAGTATTTATATAATACATAGATAAAATCTCTTAAAATGTGTATACGTTTCTGGCACCCTGGTAGTTTTAAAGATTTTTTTTTCCTCTGGTCACTCTCTTAGCTTCAACTATGTTTAATATGTTTATCTGCCATCCTCTGTCAAAGGAGAATTTATGAGATGATACATAAGATGCCAAGTACAATGTACATAAACTGACCAATAAAAGAGATTTCTTACTACATTACTTCCTTCCACAACCATCTATACTCATACACAAGACTGCCCCTTCCCTCCTGAGCATGAAGTGCAGTCATTTTTCATTTTAAAGTGGTACAGGTAGAAAAGTGGGGATGATGAGGGGCTCTGGGATTTTTCTCAGGCTCCTGTCTCAGTGCTGGTAGAGCAGGGTGACCATACCTATGATCCCAACCCCAGCACCACAAAAATAATCATCTGAGTTACCATCTGTTGAATGCATTCTAAGTGCTTGGTAATGAGTTCAGTGCTTTGTGGAAATGTATTATCCAATTAACCCCATGATAACCCTATGAGGTAGGTATCTCCATTTTCTGAGGAAGCACCTGAAACTCAAAAATATTAAGTGACTTTTGCTTACATACCTTATAGGAAGTACAGTCATCATTCAACTAGAGCTTTCTGATTCAAAAGACACAGCTCTTAATGACGACAAGATGGATTTTAAAAACTGAAGGTGCTTTCAGCAGAACAGCTTAGAAATTGGATATGGGATTCTAATGTACCATTGCAGATTTTGAAATATGATAGTTATGAATTTTCCCATGATACTCCAAGTGCAAAAAGGTAATATTTCTTAATATTCATAAATCAAATTAAAATCTGGCTCATAGCCCTCAGACACCAAAGTCGATTGGGAGTTCAGTATCAGTAATAATGAAAGCTTTCTTTTCTCTTCTATGGGGCTTATATGGGTCTATAAAAATGGGGGTGGAACCTGGTCTTTACAGCATTTTGGTATCTTATATCCCTGAAGGCCAATGTTCCTTCAATATCTATGGGTTTTGTGTCTCCAGGTCAGCTTCATGGGTCTTTACCTTCATCCAGGCTTTGATGCACCACCAAGCCATCCCCATGTGGAGACCCGCTACATGCGGGCTCTTGTATCTAAGTTGTACCCAGTTCCTGATACAGTTGTGCCATATGCCTCTCCAGGTCAGATAACTCTTCCTCTCCAATCTCTTAATTATGTCAAGCCCCATCAACGCTTGTTAATGAATTCTCTTAAAATTGACCCTTGGGCTTTCCACTCATCCCCAACATTACAAAAAACAAAACAAAACATAACAAAACAAAACAAAATACCTGTTGTTACTACCCTTGTCCAAGGAAGCACAAAACTAAGAAAAATGACAGAACTGCTCTTTCTTTCTTTCTTTCTTTCTTTCTTTCTTTCTTTCTTTCTTTCTTTCTCTTTCTTTCATTTTTATGAACAGGTAAAATTGGGGTCAGGAGAGAGGCAAAATACCAATTCTTTTCTCATTAGCTCTCATTTTTACATAAGTGGTCATCAAGTTGGAAATAAAATATTAGAGCTGAAAGCAAGACAACTTCTCTTTAAATTCTCTCTGAGATTCTCTTGTTATGTTCCCTGGATTACAACCCTCCAGAAGTCAGCAAGTAAAACAACAATGTGATATTCTGTTTTTTTCCTTTCAAGGCCTAATTCAAATGTCACACCTTCCATGAAGACTTCCTTGATTATCATTCTGATCAGAATGATTCTTTCCCTTCTCTATTCTCACAGCTTTTGCTGGGTGCCTGCCTTATAGTGATTGTATTCTGCTTTGTAGCCTATACGTACATATATGTTAAATGTGTCAAGTACAATTTTAAAAAATACCTGCTGCATCTCTCAACTGGTTATTTTAGACTACAGGGGTATAAAACACCTTTATTCAATCCCAGCAGAGACTGACAGAAAAACTTTTGGCTTAATAGTCTTAATCATGAATTGAGAGACAGTTACACATAAAACAATAGAACTTTAAAAGTACTGACTAGCTACATATTTTCATACTTGTGCTGTATTTATAATTTTTATTTACTTTGATTCCATTGGTTGCTTTTCTTTCCCCTGGTTTTCTCTGTAACTTAATTTCTTTACCCTCAGATACTACAGCAAAACTACAAGCAACAATTGAAAAAATAAATAAATTGGAGTATATCAAAATTAGAAATTTTTGTGTTGTCAATGATATCAATGAGAAAGGAAAAGAAACAGCCCACAGAATAGGAGATAATATTTACAAATCATATATCTGATAAGGGACTTCTATCCACAATATATGAATAACTTCTACAACTCAACACAAAAAGGAAAACTGAACTAGAAAAGGGCCATGGGTTTGGATAGACATCTCTCCAGAGAAGACATAAAAATGATCAATAAGCACACGAAAAAATATTCAATATCTTTAATCCTTAGAGAAATGCAAATCAAAACTGCAACAAGATACCACTTCACAACCATCAGGATGGCTAAAATAAAAGACAGGCAATACCAACTGTTAATGTGGATACAGATATATTGGAACTCTCATACACTGCTAGTTAAATTTTAAAATGGTTCAGACACTTTGAAAAATGATTTGGGGGAGATCCGAGATGGCAGAGTAGGTACACTGTGCCTGCTTCCTTCCTTCCGTGAACACATAAAATTTACAACTAAATTATAGAACAACTAACCTGGAGAACCATCTAAAGTCTGGCTGAACAAGAGTTTTATAAGTAAGGATATAAAGAAGCCACATCGAGACTGGTAGGAAGGGCGGAGACAAAAAACTGACTATTCTAAACTTCGATGTGGCAGTTGAGATTTAAGAGGGATATCTCAGCTGTGGAGGTTCCCACCAAAAGACTGAGAGACCCCAGCCCCACACCACAACAGGATCCCCAGCCCGAAGCACTGGTGCTTGGAAGAGGAGCCCCACAACATCTGACTGTGAAAAACAGTGGGAATTCTGACCAGCTGTCTAGGTAGGAGGGAAGGCTATGGGAAACCTAGACATTTTCTTATAGGGCCAGCATAGATTCAGTCACTCACAGGCACTTAACCTGGGCTCTGGTGGAGAGATAGTGACTCAGGGGATGTTGGAAGCATACAGGGGACAGACTGAGGTGTGTGGCTTTGGGCAAGGGTTAGAAGACAGTCGCCACTTTTCCTGAGTGGGGCTGTTGCACACAGCTGGCAGGTGGCGCCATCTTTCCTGTGTTGCACCTGCCTCCACATGGCCAAGTCTGAATCTGATTGGTCTGGTGAGCTCTGCTGGCTCCACCCTGCTGACTCACTGAGACTTTGCCCCACCCAACTCCTGCAGTGTCAGAGGCACTTTCTCTGACATTGCAATCTTTCTTGGATGGGCTAACCAGACATCCCATTTAAACAGGACAACAAACAATGGTACTGTTTTATTTCCAATGATACATATAGTCAGCCTACTGACATCTTGACTTTAGCCCAATGAGACTAGGCTGGTAAATATACCATTTAAAATGGGAGAGTACAGTTGTTTTCTGTTCCATTTAAAATGGTGCATCTGCTCAGCCTGTTCTTGGAAAACTCAGAGTTAACAGGTCCCATGTGTGCCTTGAGACTTCTGCTGAGTAGCTCCAGGCACAGCACTGGTACCAAACCAAAATCTACAGGAGTGCCCAGTGCAGGTGACCAGAGAAACTGTGCCAAGGCCCCACAGGGCACTGAAAGGGCGCCTGTGACCTAAGGCCACTCTGTAAAGACTAAGAGACATGGCAGGTCTATCTAATACATAGAAACAAACACAGACAGGCACCCAAATGAAAAAACAAAGAAATATATCCCAAATGAAAGAACAGAAAACTTTAGAAAAAGAACTAAATGAGTTGGAGGCAAACAACATATTGGATACAAGAGTTCAAAACAATAGTTATAAAGATACTCAAGGAATTCAATGAAAACTTCAACAGAGAGATAGCAAGCATAAAGAAGAACATAGAAACCATAAAAAAAGAACCAGGCAAAAATAAATAGTACAGTAACTGAAATGAACAATGCAATAGAAAAAATCATCAGCAGACTACATGAAGCAAAAGATCATATCAATGATTTAGAAAATAAGGTAGCAGTAAACACCCAATCAGAACAGTAAAAAGAAAAAAGAATTTTAAAAAAATGAGAATAGTTTAAGAGACCTCTGGGACAACATCAAGCATAACATACACATCATAGTGGTTACCCAGAAGGAGAAGAAGAAGAGCAAGGGATTGAGAACCTATGTGAAAAAATGATGACTGAAAACCTAGTGAAGGAAATAGACATACAAGCCCAGGAATCACAGAGAGCCCCAAACAACATGAACCCAAACAGGCCCACACCAAGACACATTATAATTAAAATGGCAAAGGTTAAAGACAAACAGAGAATCCTAAAAGCAGCCAGAGAAAGACAACTGGTAACTTATAAGGGAACTCCCATAAGACTGTCAGCTGATTTCTCAACAGAAAAGTTGCAGGCCAGAAGGGATTGGCAGAAAATACTCAACAAGATGAAAAGCAAGGACTTACAACCAAGATTACTCTATCAAACAAAGCTATCATTGAAAAATCAAAAGACAGATAAAAAGCTTCCCTGACTAGCAAAACTAAAGGAGTTAGTTCATCAACGCCAAATCAGTATTACAAGCAATGTTAGAGGGACATCTTTAAGATGGAAAAAGAAAGTAAAATTATGAATAATAAAATGGCAATAGCAACATCTATCAAAAATTAATTTTAATTTCAATGGATTAAAAGCTCCAATGTAAAGATATAAAAGGTATTGTGCTGAGTGGAGTGTCAGAAAGAGAAAGATGCAATGTGATTTCACTTACATGCGGAATCCAAAGAAGAAAATAAATAAAACAGAAACAAACCCATAGACACAGAAAACATTTGGATGGTGGCCCAGTGGAAGTGAGGATGGGGCTGTGGATGAAAAGGGGAAGGGATTAAGAAATACAAATTTGTTGCTGCAAGGTAGTATGGGGATGTAGGATACAGCATAAGGAATATAGTCAATAATATTGTAGTAACTAGGTATGGTGTCAGATGGGTACTAGATTTGCTGTGGCAATAGTTGGGAGAGGGGTTAGGAGCAGGGTATAAAGATGAAGAAGTTAAGAATTACAAATTGGTAGTTATAAAATAGTTATGGGATGTAAAATACAGCATAGGGAATATAGTCAATAATGTAGTAATCACCATGTATAGTGCCAGGTGGGAACTAGACTAGTCGGGGGATCACATCCTGAATTACAGAAGTATCTAACCACTGTAATGACCACCTGAAATTAATACTAAATAATATCGAACATAAAAAAAGAAGAGGTGGTACCTGTATACAATGGAATATTACTCAGCCATAAAAAGAATGAAATCTTGCCATCTGCAACAACCTGGTTGGGCCTAGAGGGTATCATGCTGAGTGCAGCATGTCTATGAGAGAAAGCCAAATGTCATATGATTCCACTCATATGTGGGATCTGAAGAACAATGTAAAAGAACAAACCAAACAGGAACAGACCCATAGATACAGAGAATATTTTAATGGTTGCCAGAGAGGAGGAGGGTTGGAGAGGTGGGTAAAAAGAAGAGGGAGAGATTAAGAAGTACAAATTCATAGTTACAAAATAGTCACGGGGTGTAAAGTACAGTATGGGGCATACAGTCAATAATACTGTAATAACAATGTATGGTGTCAGATGGGTACCAGATTTATCAGGATGATAACTTTATAAGTTATATAAATGTCTCATCACTATGTTATACACCTAAAACTATATAATATTGTATGTTAAATGTAACTGAAAAATTAAAAACTGTTTAAAAAACCAAAAAATTTACTTTTGGATTACTAAAATGCCTTTTGCTAAAAATTGCTGAGAATTAATTAATGTTCAAATTTTTAAAAATAAAAAATTTCTAAAAAAAGAAAAACAATGTGGTAGTTTCTCAATAGGTTAAGTATAGAATTATTACATGACCCAGCAATTCCACTCCTAGGTATACATCCAAGAGGAATAAAAACATGTCCACACAAAAACTTGCACACAAATATGTATAGCAATATTATTCATAATAGCAAGTAAGTAGAAATCATCCAAATGCCCATCCCTCAGGAAATGTGGAACATTTTTTATTTATCAATAAAAAGGAATAAAGTATTGATACACAATACAACATGGGTGAAACTTAAAACGTTATGCTCAGTGAAATAAGTCACTGTAGATTATATATTATATGGTTCTATCTACATAGAAAAATCTATAGGGACAGAAAATAGATGAGTGGTTGCCCAGGAGGCTGGTGGGAAATGGATTAGAACAATGAGTGGGTACAGAGCTTCTTTTTGAAGGGGTGGAAATGCTAAAAATCTGATTGTGATGATGGTTGCCGAACTCTGAATATACTAAAAACCTTTGAGTAGTGCAGTTGCAATGGGTGAATTCTTTGGTACATGAATTGTATCTTAGTAAAACTATTAAAATGTCTGTAATTAAAAGGTAGATCCATTTGAAGAAAATGACTGATTAAATATTACCATAGAGAATCTGAAGACACTGTGAAAATTGTGAAGGTTTTACCCCAATGACTGAAATGAGTCTAAAACCCAGATCTTGAGCTTGACGTTCAAAGTCCTACATATTTTAACTCCACCTTCTCAGTATTTTCTCTCCCCCACACTTCTCAGACATGCAAATTCTGGGAGGACCCCAGAAATTAAATAGTGACTAAGACAGGCAATGGTGTGTTGTAAGTGGTTTGAGCTGGTTGGTGAAAGTTGGGTGTGCACATCTCTTCCCAAATCCACATTTACTGATGCCAACTTATTAGCTCACCATCAGCCGTCATTAGAGTATTTACACTATGGAAACCAGCAGAGGCTACCAACTAGGGCTTCAGTGTGTCTCTTTAGCTGTGTTTCTTTTTAGAGCCAGTTGTTAAACATTTTATGCCACTGAGAATAGGATTAAAAACACGTCTTCCACAGTATTAAGTGCCTTCTTTGAGGCTGACCCAAAGCTTTTAACAGGCTGAGGAGACCACTTAACAGTTTAGTCCTCCAACTAGTAATTTACCATTTTTCCAAAATGACTTCTCTGGCTACTTAGTAATTTTATATCATGGCACCACTCCCAAACTCGATCAGCATTGCGCTCCCTTCACAGTTTATGCCAAGCCCACATACCACCTGTACTACTAGCTATTTAATACTGTTCTTTAAATTGCCTCTTTTTTTACATACATAAAGATGTTTTTAAAAGGAAACTAATCGTTAAGGCAGGGGTGGGGGTGGGGGGTGAGGGGAGTGCAAAAAAGCAGAAAGGGCCATGACCCCAGAGAAAACACATTTACTCTGAATTAAAAGACAAAGCTAGGAATGTGCAGAATATAGAGGGAAGTGGGTCTGATATTTATCATCTGGAAGGTTTAGAAACACAGCTAAGAGAGTGGGATGTGCTTAGGGACAACCAGCCTACACAGAAAGGAGGAAAGTATTAGGACAGTTTGGTGCATAATCTTGGCTTAAGAAATCTGCAAACATTACTCAGGTCAGTGGAGCTACTTTGGGACAAAGCAGTGGGGATGGAGGGAAGCATGGAGCCTGGGGATGAGAGAGTTACTAAGCAACCAGAGAGACTCTGCGAGGAACAGATCTAGTGGCTGGGATAATGTGGGATGGTAGTTTAAGAGAGATGGAGCTGAAGGGGTGGACACGGTAGGGTGAAGGCATGGGAGGGAAGTGAAGAGTAAGAAGGTGAAAGGCAGAGATGAGCTGACAGATGGGACAGAGGCTGCTGAAGAGCCCCACGGGGTGGGCTGTGGTATGAGGAGGACCACAGAGGCACAGATGGTAGAGAAGTGTGGGCAGTGGACATGCCAACCATCATATAAGGGTAAGAACATGGTCCTTCTGAGCCTTGATAGTGATGCTCTAATGAATGGGCCTTCTCATATACCAACATGGTAATTATACCAACAGGAAATCCAAGGTCATCTGCTTGACCTCTTATGAGAAGTTTGTTGGTGTCTTAAATTTCTAAATGTTCCAATGTCTTTCATAGTTGAATACAGAATTTTGCCAAGAATCTTAACATTTTGAAAGTACCTAGACCTTTGCTGTTCTCCCAGATTGATATCATCTGAACTTTGCAGATTGCTCTCCTAGTTCTATGCATACACGCGCACATACATAAGCTCACGCCTCTGGGAAAGGAATACATAAGGAGGAATCAGTCCAAACATGGGATTTCAAAACAGTCAGGAAGAGAAAGGCAAAGAGAAAGGGGGCAGAGAAAGAGAATCACCAATGTAGATGAGATAGTCTGTCTGCCATTGACTCCATTATTATTATAAATGATGACAGTTACAACTGATTGAGCCCCTGTTATACATATGCCAGTTCCTCTGCACCCATTTCTCCAGTCCTGACAACCCTGAAAACTCTGTATTATCATCATTTTAAAGATGAGAAACTAAAGTTCAAAAAAGGTGAATTATGGCTTCACTCTCAGTAGCTGGCATAGTTGAGTTTCAAATCTAGGGGTGCCACATTGCCTCCACCTTTCCCATTGTCCTGTGAACTTTATTACATCTTACCCTTGAAAACCTCACGTCTTGAAAAAAATAAAATTTTCCCTTCCACAGCTTTCTAGTTTTCTGAGAACATCTACTCTCAGAGCTGCTTAGAAAGGGCAGTGGGTGCTGGTGATTGCTACCCAGCACTCATCCTCCCCTCTTCCTTCCCAAGAAAACGTCACTTCCATTAGGTCTGTGACATGCATACCATGGGTCTCAAGAGAATCTGATGTCACCCCCAACTCCGGGGGGTAGTCTGACTGGGCTGAAGGGAAATCCATTCTCCTTGCCAGTAACTGGCTCAGGCATGAACATGTGATGTCATTCTGGACAAGGAGACATAATGATACCTGCTAGAGGCTTTAGAGAAACTTATTTTTGTTCTGAAGACAGCCCTAAGAAGTCACTTTTTCTCCCAAAGGATGGGAACAAGCAACTTGCAAACTTGATTGTTCCCCATCCCCAAGCCACACAGGGAGCCAGTCTTAGGATGGAACTCCAGCTGGGCTCACAGAGCGGAGAAACAGAAGTGAAGCACGTAGGTCTTTGAGAACACCATCAGGCCACTGGTCAGGTGACACCTAATACTGGAACTTCACGTTGGTGGACTAGTAAATTTTGTTGATTACACAGAAATCTATTGAATAATTTCTTTAACCAATTTGAATTTGCTTTTCTGTTGTTAACAGCCCAAACATCCCTAATTGGATACTGATAATAATATAGCCAATATGGTAGGTTCGCGATGAAAAAAAGAGCCAGAAGTTGGGCATGAAATAAAGTTGGAAATGGGTTTCACTTGTTCTTTTTTATTCTAGTTCTTTAAGATGCAATGTTAGATTGGTCTGGGGGGATTTTTGTTGTTGTTTTTGAGAGAGGCCTATAATAATATAAAGTTCCCTCTTAATACTGCTTTCCTTGCAATAATTTTGATACGATGTGTTTTCATTGTTGTTTCTATGTATTTTTTTTACCTCTTCTTTTACTTCTTCTTTGACCCAGTTGTTCATTAACAGCCTGTTGTTTTAGCTGCTTGGGGATTGGAGACTCAAGATTAAGGAGAAGAGAGAGGGGATGGGAGAGGAGGGTGAGGGACCTAAATACATGCATAGTGATGGAAGAGAACTGACACTGGGTGGTGAACACATAATACAACACATAGACGATGCACTGTAGAATTGTACACCTGGAACCTATGTAATTCTTGTTAACCAATGTCATCCCTAGTGAGTCTAACAATTTATACATATAGATAGATATAGATATATAGATATAGATATAGATGGATGAATCTCCCTGGGGTAAATTGCTATCACAGTATCTTTGGCATCAACTCTCTTCATTAAGTTATATCAGTGGTTCTGGAGGTGTTGTTCTGGAACCAGCAACATCAGAAATACCTGGGAACTTGTCAGAAATGCAAATTCCTGGGCTTCTCCCCAGCCCTGTGAATTAGAAATTCTGGGGCTGGCAGCCCAGCCATCTGTGTTTTAACACATCCTCACATCCTCCCGGTTAACACATCCTCACATCCTCCCGGGATTTTGATTTGAAGGTGTGAGAACTGCTCCCCTAAACATAACTAAAGGCAAATTTGCCCGAGTAGGCAGTTCTCAGTATTAATGATTTGCACTTGATTTGAAGTGGAGTTTAGAACCCACCATCTTAATCTCAAGCTTTGAGTGTGGGGGTCACAGATCCTCATCTGTTTGGAGTCTTGAGTCACTGAGCAGCACTTTAGGAAAATTAAATCCTGTGCACATTGACCTAAAGCCAACTGGAGGTTGATTAGGATTCTCTTTACTGCCATTAAGAAACCAAACTTTAAAAAGCACTGCTCCACCCTGCAGAGTAAATATGAAGAGTTTTATTTGGTACTAGAGGTGCATAGAGAAATGTGCTATTTTCTAACTCTTTAAATTGCTACTTCTGGAGGGTTTTAAATGGAGTTCTGTGCTGGCTAATGATGGATTTTTAATTAATATGTTTTTTTTCTTGCCAAG
This sequence comes from Lyroderma lyra, assembly GCA_004026885.1. Classification (NCBI taxonomy): domain Eukaryota; kingdom Metazoa; phylum Chordata; class Mammalia; order Chiroptera; family Megadermatidae; genus Lyroderma; species Lyroderma lyra. The sequence continues at coordinate 10,493 of PVJL010009842.1, read as the reverse complement.
TCATTGTATAGTTTGAAATTTTTTTCTTTAACTTGCAGTTGGTGGGGGGGTTAATGTTTTATGCTCTGTGAATATTTCTATAGAGCAACCTGATCAGAGATCGTTATTTTAGCAGTGTTCTGGGAGAGAGGAGTAACATTACCACAGTGTGATCACGTTAAAGGGAAGGTGTCTTTGACCCAAGGAAGCTAACATGTGGTTGGTGTCTCAATAATTAACCCATTGCCCTTGAAAAGAGAAGGTAATTAGAAGCAAAGGCAATTAACTCCTTTCAGGTGATTTCCCTTGTATTTCAACTTCCATCCTAGAATGTGGATTTCTAGAAAGGACAGAAGCAGATAGATTGTATCAGGAGTTCCAATGAGGCCACTGTGCCAGAGAGTTAGATGCTGCTGCAGAATTAGGGACACAGTCTCTCTCCACGACTGTGTTCTGTTCCTTTGACCAAGAGCCATGGCTTCAAGGTCAAAATCTAACTAGACAGGTAACTCCATGGGGGCAGGGGCACTTACCTCGATGACTCCCCAATCTGTCATCTTGACACTGGTGATAACTATGCCTTCCTCAGAGGCTGCTATTAGAATTAAGTCCAGTAACTATAAGAGGAATAGATTTATCAACTTACAGCGCTGAACTCACAAAAGGGATTAGATACTTCTGGGTAATCACCCCCTTGCTGACTTCTTTTTGGCAGTTTCTGTTTCTTTCACCCAGAATCCCAAAAGTTGTATGGTATGTCTATACAGAAAATATAAAGAGAGTCAAAGAGACAGAAAAGCCCTCTATGTCCCACATTTTGCCATGTATAATGAGCACCCACATTTTTGGCCCAAACCTTCAGGGGAAAAAATATCTTTCATTTTAATGTTTTAATTCAAATTTTGATTTGTTTATATTTAAATACTTGTGGTTTTTCTCCTATTATAAAGGAATTTTAGCATTTTTAACATAACTCATATATGGAATATAAAACTGAAAGCAACAAGAAACAAAAACTCATGGACACAGTCAATAGTTTGTTTAGTGGTTACCCGAGCGTAAGGAGGGGAGGGGACTGGCAGAGGAGGGAGGGGGAGACAAATATACAGTGATGGAAGGGGAACTGACTCTGGGTCGTGAGCACATAATGTATCACATGGACGATGCCCTGTAGAATTGTACACCTGGAACCTATGTAATTTTTACTAACAAAAGTCACCCCAATAAATTTAACAATAAAAAAAATGATTATCATATTCTAGGGTATCATTTTGCATACAGATATTGTTATTGATTTCTAGAGTTACATTCTTAACTCATAAGCATGAATAAAAGAATTGAAAACATTTATATAGATATGGAATTAGTACGGCCCATGTACAATGCGCATCCTTATTTCCCCCCTCACAAATTTTGGCAAAAAAGTACACATTATACATAACAAAACAATAGTTTAAATGGAGCCACATTAAATTCCTAAAAACTGCAATTCCCATTGACATAATTTCAAACGAAGAGAGGAGTATGCTCAGCATGCATTTGGATAAGGCAAGTGGTTAAGTCTGGAGATAGTGTCCACAGAGTGTAAAAATAACCCATGGATTCAGCAATATCCACAGTAAAGCAAGTGAAGGAGGAGAGGGGGAAATGCATTCCCACTGAGCAAACTGCGTGAGCAAAGGAATGCATGCAGAAGCCTAGAAGCATTGCCCACCTGGGGAAATTTCGATCGTCCGTGTAGTTGGAATACAGAATGTATTGGTTGAAGAGACAGAGTGGGGAATATCAAGAGGTAAGCTCAGAGGTGGAGACAGAGCCAGCTTCAAATAGCCTTGTTTGCACCCAATTTTAAGAACCTAGAACACACTCACACAAATACACACACTCACATGCATACACAAAACCATAGGGACTGAGTATAAACCAGAGGTAAGGCCCAAAATAACCAGACGGAATTTGTTTCATTGTTGGTTTTGACTTGGCTTTTCATTAAATTAAATCTCCCTTGATTGGAAATCCTCAGCTTTTGGTTCACTGGGCCATTCTGCAGCCAGTTTCTGCCAATTACAGCACCCACCTTACCAGCTCCTATCCCACCCATCCCCACTTGGAATCAATGTGTTCCTAATTCAATATTCCTTTCTCTGTCCCCTCTCCCAGCTCATCCTTTCTATCACGGGGCATCCCGGACATTATAGCTATTTGTACACGCAGCTCTCCTAGGTCATTTACTTGTCTTTGCATTTCCAGCCAGGCGCTGGCACAGAATGGGTGCTGAATTGATGTGGGTCACGTTAACTCGCCGGTGTGGACAGGTGGTGATGGTCATGTTTACAAAAGCTACATGGCCCCACAGGTGTGGCCCATGCCAGAAGGGAGGGAGGGCTGTGGCGGCGAGAGCGGGCTCGGATGCTGCAGACCATGGTTTCCATTCGCCATGTGCGGAGTGAGTGTGAGGCTACAGGGCTTTGTGTTTAGTCTGAGCCCCAACGTCATCAGAATTTTTTTTTTACCAAATTAATCTACACCACATTCATTATTCAATTTGCACCTACTTTCTAGAGTTCGCTAACAGTAGTCATTTCCAGGGTGCTTCCTTTCTTTGCTGTGATTCTCAAAATGACAGAAAAGAGTTAATTTGGGCTTTGTTTCCCCGCCCCCCATAGAAATGATCTGTAGTTACTGCTTTTCACTGTATGCAGAGAGACAAGGAGGTTTTTGGATTTTTTGGTTTTGTTTATTGAAGGGACAGGTGAGAATGCCACGCTCCTTGGCTTAAAAGTGAACAATGGCCAGTATTTGTACCACCGACTGCCTTAAAGATTACAGTGAGTGTTGGGAAAATGGAGAGAAGGAAAGCAGGGATTGTGGTGAGAGTGAGATCTTCGTTGATCACACCAGGAAGCCAGTTGGTAATGTCTGTAATCGAGAACATGCCTATACTGCTGCTTCTTGAAATTTAGCACCATGGAGGCAAATGCCAGAGTAAAGAATTAAAGGAGTTCAAAGTGTTTGCCTCTGAGGCCAGAATGGGACAGACAGTAGAATAGGGGACAGACAGGGAGGTGAGAAAAATTGGGGTTGAAGATGTCCCTTTTTTTTCATAAAGAGATAGATTATACAGCTGATACATGATATGCTGGAATCTGGTATGGAATGGGTGGAAATGCATGATGATCCAAAAGGGGTAAGATATTGCTCAGAATGCAGAGTTCTTCTGCTTATGTGAACAATCAAGCAGTCCTACACCTCCCATCGCCTAACTGAAAGATCCTGAGTCTGTTTCATGGCTGTGTCCGCAGGGGCCAGGATGAAAAGCAAAAGTTAGTTAAGCTGAAGAGTTTTGCATGTTATAATTCCTGGCTCCCCATTCACATTCAGTGCCACGAGGACACAGGCTCCGGAAAGCAGGACATCTGAGTCTGTGTCAGTGTGTACCTTTGGAGACTGGCACAGAAATTTCTTTTGAACTCCCTCATGCATCATTAACTATGATGAAAACCAGCTCAACTCTCAAATTAAAGTGACTCTGAACACCGCATGCCCTATAGGGGGCCTCACTCTTGGCCACTAAGAATGCTACACCATGCATTCCTATGAAAGAGGCTTCCAATAGCCAGCCCGGCTGGTCACCTATAAAACAGATGCATCATTCTTCAAGTCATCAATTAACAAGAAATGAAGCCTTCCTATGGCAGGGACCCCTCTCCATCCAGCAAATCAACACTTTGAAATGGCATGGGAGTGCCACGGAGCTCTGGTTCAGAGAATTCCCTGTGAGCGGGTAGCCTCTCATCTTGGGGAGACATCACAGGCAATGTCAAGGGCTGTCGGAGCATCATGACTAGAAGCTGCCGTCATTGTGGCTGCGAGATAACAACTCTCCACGTTCCCCTTTAGAACTGCCCATCATCCATTTTTCTCTCGGAGATTTGCTTGCCAGTTAGTAAAATAGAGTGACAGGGGGTAATTACAGAGGAAGAGCATTCCTGACACCATTATTGTAGAGGAAGAAGTGGGAAAACAGCGCGAAAGAGAATGCTTCACAGGTTTGCCTGCAAATACCATTAAGGAGGCCTGTTTTAATTGCTTGCATGAATTTATTTAGTGTCTATCTCCTGGCCTCAAGGCGTTCTCAGGGTAAGGTAGATCCCTGGGAAGTAGCCACATCTGACCACTGAGGTGACCCTGGACAGAGTCTAGAGAATCTGAAGCCCCAGTGCAGGAGGAGAGCGTGTGTTTGTGGGTTTCCCTTTTCTTCACAGAATCAAAGGATCGTAAGTGCTGCGAGTGCATTCGAGGCCACACAGTGCAACCTGCCACCCAACACAACACCCTTTGTCACTTGGTCTCGCTTTCACTTCAATATTTCCAGGGATGGAAGCTTTCTGCATTCTCCAGGGAGCAGTATCTATTTTTTGAACAGCTCCAATTGCTGAAAACTTCTCCCTGGAGGCTGAATAAAGCCTGTTTCCTTGTGACACTCGCAGTTGGTCCCTGTTTTACTGCCCCGGATAGGATTGTCCCTTTTAACTCCTCCTCCTTCTACTACTAGTCACCCTTCAAATAGAGAGGGCCACCATACCAACATTCCTCTAGGACAAACATTTCAACTGTCCCTTCAATTGGTTGCTTTTCAAATGATTTTTCATCATGATAACTCTCCCCTTGCACAGTCTCTAGGGTGTCACTATTACATTTAGAAATTATGACAAGCATCTGGGACAAGTCCAGTTTTTAACACTGAGAGGAGTCTGTTTGCAGTCATGCATCGCTCGGTGCCTTGTGAGTGCTGTGCAGGTGTTATTTGTTGTGTGTAAGTATTGTCCTTATCCAGGGTGGTGACCACCTTGATTCCTTATCCAATAAATGTCACAAAATAAGGCAAGGGAGGGAGAGTAAAAAGGGAAGGGCAAGAAACACCCCATAGAACTTCTGATCATTACTTCATTGCACCAGCAGAAATTACCCATTCAGTTAGTAAACTGGCATTTATTCGAGGATAACTATGAAAAGACAGGGTTCTTGGACACCATCCTGGGCATTGTTGGCTATCTTTGGCAATCCTGCCGCTTCCTTGGAATTTTACAAAAGTAACCTAGGCCCTTCCAAGGCACAAGGCCATCTGTCGCTCTTTTCATGTTGTACCACAGCACAAATGATGCTCTCACGTAAGGCTCTGGGTGAGCCCCTGAGGCACGTGTGGTTCATCTCCCCTGGAGGTGCTCAGGGCCTGGTTTTCCTGCCCCGTGGTTTCAGCACTGTTTTACTGAATTGACTTGTCCAAGAGGTTAAAAATCAGTCAAACTGCTGTTGACGTGGTCTTTGGCTCTCTTTCCCCCAAAGACTAATTTGGCCCGCTAGACTCGCATTGATCCCCTCCTGTCTCTGCCAATATTGACACTGTAGGACAAACAGCATCTCGGGGATGGAGCTGTCCATTTGCCGGAGCCCCGCAGCCCCAGGTCAGTAACATTACAGCCAGACACGCCAGCAGAGGGTAAACGATAAACCCCCCGGGCGTATTGAGCTGTGTTTGTGTTTTGACAAAGCAGAGAGCTGAAGGATGCAGAAGACAGTTCATTTCCCCTGTCAGTGTCACTGAGAAAGACAGATGTGTTTCAGAACAAGAGCCAGAGAGAGCCAAGGACCTTGGCGCGAGGCCAAACCATCTTGTCTGCATCGGCAGTTAAGAGATGCAACTCCTGGCACTCACGTTGCTGAGTGAGGGGAGGCTGCAATCAGAAACGCAGGCCAACAAGACCGTTGGGCTCTGGCCTCGTCCCCACGAAGCCCATCAGCCACGCTGTGATTCATCCACACAGAAGGCTGAGCAGTCAGTGGGCCTGTGACCCAGCGGAACCCATGGCTTGGGGGTTACAAGGGTGAAAGTTCTGTCATTGCTAGTGGCCTATTTTACAGCACCCTGCTAAGACATGGGCCTGGGCATAGTACCTTTTAGCCTGGGCATAGTACCACCCTGCAAGTCACACCAACTGCATCCCGAGGGCAGCAATGATTTCCTTGCACTGGGTCACTTTCTGTGCTTCATACCAGCTTGCAATGATTTCATGTTTCCAGGTAAGGAGGGAAACGAGTGCAAGGCTCCCAGGCAGATATTTAATGCTAATTAAGTGTGTGTGTGTGTGTGTGTGTGTGTGTGTGTGTGTACACTTAAAATGATATACGAGAGGGGACCCCCAAGAAAACAGAATTGTCTTCCGGAGGGCGGGCCCTCTGTAGTACAGGCTTCCCCCTGTAGGTGAGTGCTCTAGGAGCCCGTCTGCATCCATGTACCAGCTGGCATTGTTGTGAGAGGCTGTGTTTGGCTTCAGTGAATTTTTATTCTTTCTGTGGAGACTCTTTGAACCCATTTGCCCATTTCATGATGGGTGATTGACATGAACACCGTGCAGCATGATGATGCACCTGCCCACACTGCACTGAGTGTTCAGCAGTTCTGGACCAAAAATTGCATGACCCCCATGCTCCACACCCCCATTCACCCGATCTCACCCCAAGTGACTTTTGTTTGTTTATTGGTTTGTTTTCCTGGGTGAAAAAAGTCCTCAAATGGAAATGTTTTGCCAATGTGGAAGAAGTGAAATAAAAAACGGCAAAAGCACTAAAAGGCATCAAAATCCACGAGCTCAAAAACTGTTTTGAGCAATGGAAAAAGCATCTTGATAGGTGCATTGCATCCAGCGGAGAGTACTCTGAAGGTGACTGGAGTTTAAACATGTAAGAATGAATACATAATATTTATAAATACATTCCAGTTGTTTTGGGTCCCCCCTCATATATTTGTGTATGTGTGTGTGTATATAGACACACATACACACTTAAAATGATGTATGTATATATCCTTATATAATACGTCTTATTTTCATAGTACATATTTCATAGTACATAGTACATACATATTTTATGCATTTGTATTAGTGTGTACCAGAGTTCATTTATATAAAAATAATTTGTAAATGTCATTCTCTTTTCTATTCATCATCAGCATCCTAGGGCAGAAATTATGTCTTGCCTAGGTTTGAATTTCCCCAGAATGTTCTAGGATGGTTTCCTACACACAGTAGATGCCCCATCAGTATTAGTTGAATTGTCATTTCAGTTCAATGAGTCCATACCAACCACCACTCAGTGCAATCTCCTTATAACACCATTTACTATGCCAATTCTCTGCGTAGGTCTGGGTTAGCCTGTCTGTCCACACATCCCATCTCTTTCATCCCCTTTTTCTGGGAAAGGAGGTCAATTTCATATCATCTTCCTACAAAAAGGGATGTTGTAGCTACTCCTTATTTCAGCATTTACTCCATAACTCTCTAGGAAAGTACTTAAAATATCATCTGCCAAATACTCCCCTTTGGGAGTTGAAAGTGGTCATTCAGTTTTATGAACAGGGGGTGCAATTTGCTTACTTCTCTCCCTAAAACTTTAAACAGTAGAGATTAACTGATAGCAAATGCAGTTTTCATTTGGCCTTGGCAGACTTAAAATTTTGCATCCAAATTCATATCTCCTTCATTAAAATAGTCAGCATAGTACATAGTCCTTACTCTGACAGTTTGGTTTATTTCTCTCATTTATCATGACTGATAAAGAAGAAATGCCTTTCTCCACTATCTGTCTACTCCTTCTCTAGTTACTGCTGATACTCATCTAGAAGAATGCAATGATATATATTCAGTAAATATTTTCTTTTACAGTATTCACCAAAGAAGCATTCCTTCATGAAACTGATGCTCTTAAAAATACTGATGATTTATACTTTAGTTTCTAGATCATTTTGCCTATTAACATTTTCAAATGCTTAATTAATATGGACAGTGTCCTGCCCTAGTAGATATTAAATATTTGTCCACTAAATAAATGAAAAACATATTTTAAAGATCCTTCATGAGGTAATTCAGCCCCATCGGATACCCACCCATTTGTTGATTTTTCTTTTTTCTACCAAAGCAAGACTTTGAAGATAGAAATGAAGGAACGTAAGATGTCCAGATGAGCAGGACTTCAGGTATATGGGAGCAGAAAAGGAGAGAGAATGAAGAATGCATGAGAAGAAATCATTATTTTTTGACAGTAGAAATGACAAAATTTGCTAATGGATTCAGTATAAGTTGTACTAGAAAAGGAGTGCGTGTCAAGATTCCCTGAATTTTGGCTAGCCCCTAAAATGATGATTTCATGTCTGTTTGTTTGTTTGTTTTACTTTGTTGTTATTTTATTTTTTTAATGGAGAGAGTCAAGGCTCAGCAAGAAAAAAAACACGTGGCATTAAGGATGTGAACAAATTAAGAATTTTGCTTTAGATGTGCTTAGTTTGTGTGACTATGAGACATTCAATTGAGACAAGACAGGCAATCTGGAAATTTCTGAGTTTAAGAGACAGTGGAAATATAAATTTGGGAATCATCATCATAGTGCTGATATTTAAAGCCCTGGGACCAAGTGAGTTCATCTAAGATATAAGTGTCCTCAAAGATGAGAAGAGATCCAGGTTAGAATTCTGACGCACTTCTGTATGTGAGGTCAAAAGATGGTGGGGATCTGGCCAGTTGAGAAGAGACCACCCATTGAGTCAGGTGGAAAATGAAAAGGGGAAATGAAATGAAAGCAAAAGGGAAAATGCTGCTGATGGTTGGCGCAAGACGAGGAGTGAGAATTGACCGTCAAATTTGGACATGGGGAGGGTGTGGGTGGCCTTGACAAAGAGAATGGCAAGAGAGGGTGGGTCCGTCCCTTATCTCCATATCCGGGCTCACAGATACCCGGGCTCACAGATACCCGGGCTCACAGATACCTGGGCTCACAGGGGAAGGCAGCCAGATGGAGGCCAGGAGCACTCACTGAGAAGACAATGCAGAAGAGCCTGGGACAACAGGCACAAGTTCTCCAAGTTACAGTGTGGCTCTTACGTATTCAACCCTTTCACCTATGCTGTAAGGAAGAGCATTCCCATAATTACAGCGGGACACAGTAAGTATGCCCTCAAGACCAGACAAGGGCCATCTACAGAGGATGCCATGGAGGCGATGTTTACAATGACAGTGGTCAGATTTTTGAACTTTTATGCAATTAAGAGTAAGATGGACTCTGTGATATTATTCAGAAGATAACTCACACTCCTCCCACACATTTTCTAACTCCAGCAAGAGACACACCAGACGTTGCTGTCCTTTGGAGTGAAAAGTGTGGCCGAGTCAGTGAAGGCTCTTGTGTGGCTGCACTTGGGAACTCATTAGCTTATTCAATTAAAAACATAAAACAAAAGCTTTATGATTGATGTACCCAGCTGGGCTGAGACGGAGGCAAATTAGCAAAAGGGGCTTTCCCCACCATCCCACCCTCCCACGCACAGACATACCCTAACCAGTCATCACAGTTTCCCCTTTAAAATTACTTTTTAATTTATTGAAGGTTTCACTTGGGAACCCAAGATATAAATCTATACTTCCATCTAGGAGAGTTCTGCACTATCAAAATTCTATTTCCCATGCCAAATTTCCTACAGCTGCCAACACTATGGCATGTTCACCTGAGTCAAAAAACGTTCGGAAAATAGTGAAGGAAGTAACGTTGAAAAACCCTTTCTTTCTTTGTTCTGGCCACTTACAGAACAGACCAAGAGCAGACAATGTTTTTTCAAAGCACCAATTGGCTGGACTGCAAAGCTGTTCATTTAATTCAGGTACTAAAGTAGTTAAAAATCCTTTATTTAAAATGTGATATTCCTAATGATCAACAATAGCTTGAATTTTCATCTAGTTTGTGTGTGTGTGTGTGTGTGTGTGTGTGTGTTTAAGTTTGTCAGCCTTTACAATTAAAAATTGTTTAAATTTTCTGGGAAGGAACTCAGTTTTAAGATATGTATCAGTCATGGAAGTAAAACTAAATGGGTTTCCCATCTCCTCTCTGGGCTAGTTGCCAGAATTAGTCATTCCATTAAAGAAGTCTTTTCATGGTCCTTCCGGTGGACTTTCTGTTACTTAGGAATAGGAGTGTAGCATTGTTACAAAGGGGTTAAGGCCAGGGGTCTGCGCTCAGGCTACCCAAGTTCAAATGCTGACTTTTCTTTGACTAGCTGTGTGACTTTGAGCAAGTTGCTTAACTTCTCCATGCCTCAGCATTTCTTCTACTTAAAAAGAACTAATTATAGCCACAATCTCATAGATTGTGGAAAAAGTACACAAGGTAATGGATGTATAAAGAAATTTATTTTCTCTCATTTTCTCTCTGTCTCTCTCTCTCTGTCTCTCGCTCCCTCCCTGACACCCCAATGTGTGCACGTGGGTGTTTGTCATCTCCTCCTTGCAAAAGTTACTTCTAGGGCAATAACCTTAGGATCCAAAGAAAAATTTAAAAACTAGGGAACAGAAAATTCAGGTTCTTGTAGTAGCTCTCTCCCTCAGTAATCATGACTTTATGCCAGTCTTTCTGTGCCTCAGTTTGCCTATTTGCAAAATGGGAAATGGTTGCTAAGTAAGGTGAACTCTTCT